>OZ029920.1:3028437-3095937 GCA_964023275.1 Norana najaformis | reverse complement strand
ACTCTTTGTTCTTGACTTGGAGCCGAGCCCTTCCTGCCTATGAATTTTGTTTTGACTAAGCGCCTGCAAATAAGCCCGAGACTTAGCTTTCGTTGGGCGCTGCAGAAATCTCCAGTTTACGAATACGATATAAACGACCACCAATTCGTACATTAAGATAGCCGCGCTGTAAAGGTCATGGGAATAGATAAGACATTGAATAGCATTAGCAAACAGCCTATGGGTGCGTTTCCAGCCTACTTCCGTAAAAAGGACAAGCTGTTCGTAGAGGAAATGGGTTTCTGCGTTTGTTTTCGACCTGTTGAGACACGTCGAATGAGTTATCGAAATCGTGAGGTCACAGAGGGGAACCCAGACACCCACGCTACGCAAGGTCCCAGGCGGAAGTCTCAGATAACCCTGGATATCAAAACTCATAAGCACTAAAAGTTCTTGAGAATGCTCAGTCCTTCCACGTCCTCTCTCCATCTCTTCTTCTTTCCCTCATTCTTCCCTTTTCTTGTAATCCTCTTCCTCTTCCTCTTCCGCCTTCTTTTGTCCTTCTGCTTTCTCCTCTTTTCCTTGCCCTCCTCTTACCCTTCTTTTTCCTCCTTTGTTTCCTCTGTTGTTTCCATTCTTCCTCTTTTCCTCCTTCTATATCGAATCTAATCGTAATCGTAATTCCGAGATTTCTACAGCGCCCAACGAAAAACAAAATCGATAGGCAAATTTGGTTCGGTTCCAGGTCAAGATCCAAAAGCCAGGCAGAGACAGCGTGGCAGCTGCGGTGGGTGATGTTTGGGATTGGAGCAGAGAGGGAGATAAGAGGAAGAAGGGGTGTCAGTGTAAGATATTTCTATTTCTTTCTCCTCCTATTTCTATTTTTGATTCTCCCCTTCTCTGCTTCCACTACTGGCCTCATTAGCTCATTGGTTGAAGCGTACGTCAAGGCGCCTCTGTGCGTGAGGATGCCGGTTCGCATACGGATAGTGGTTGCATTTAACAGATTTAATCTCGGGATAGCACGGTCCGTACACGGAGACCTTAACTGGCATGGCGCCCATTCAAACTGGCAGCGGTGGTGAAGGCTCTTACGCGATCAATTAATTGCAAAAACAGTAGGGTCGAGGCCATACGGTCGCAAAAGAAAAACGTGTATAAAGAAAAACATTTACGGTTCCTAGTCCTCTTCCACATCCTCCCCTGCTGTAATTCCTCATTCTCTTCCTCTTCTACCTTTGTTCTCCTCTTCTCTGATTTCCTCCACTTCCTCCTCCTATTGCGCATTTTTCTACTACTCCTCCTGTTCTTCATCCTCCTCCTCTTCCTCTTTTACCTTATTCTCTTCTTTATCTTCCTCCACTTCATCCTCCTATCCTATATCCTCCTCCTCCACCTCTTCCACCTTCTCCTCTTCTTCTTTACTCTGCTATCTTCCATTTCCTCCTCTTCTGCTCCTCATCCTCCTTCCCCTCCTCTTCGTCTGCATAATTTCCTCCATCTACCACCACCACCACCACCTCCTCCTCCTCCTCCTCCTCTTCCTCATTGTTTTTTTCTTTTCTTCATCCTATTCTTTACCTACCTTCTCAAGACTCATCTGTTTCATCTTGCTTACCCACCGTAGCCTAGCTGTCCCACGTCTGACTTACTCAGTTCACGTCTTACATATAATCTAATCTAATCTAATCTAATCTGGAAACGTCTCTATTGCCGATAAAGTACAAGTACTTGTAACAGGTTCTCTAGAGTACTCAATTGCCAAGTACTACATCACTGCCAAAAATAAATACGTAATCCATGATCCGAAGTAGAAGCAGCCATTTCGGTTTGACCGTATGTCTCACCACAGCCATCAGTAAATAGTAAAGTTCATATTTTAACGTCTATAGCCAAATAATGACGCTATAATATGCACGTTACTATTTACTAATGGCTCTGATGAGACATACGATGAAACCGAAATGGCTACTACTACTTCGGACCATGGATTATCATTCAATGCACGTATGATTTCTATGGGGGACGATCCCAGACGGGTGACGAATTAGTGGGCCGGAGACGACATGAGGTGGGCAACAGGAAATTAGCTATACTGGGCTGCATAACACTTGCCATGACATTCACTGACCGAAATCGACAGAAAACATATGGCAGCTCTGGGAAGCGATCCATAAACCGACGCTAAAAGTGGACTAGTTCACATAAACACTCAACTGCTGTACGACTAAGGACTCAGCTTTATTGCTAGACGTTATGTCTATCTCTTGGAAATACGGACCGGATTTCGAAGAAGATGGGTGCTTTCGTCCGACTCCTATTGCGCAGTACTTCGGATCTTAACGGTCTGACTGTAAGTTGTTCCGTTTGATAGCATAAACAGTTTTGCTTTGATTTGGTTTTATCTCAGCGCAATGCCCGATCTAACTGGATACTCTAAGTTTAAGGGTGGATTCTACCTCTTCCTCTAACCTCTCTCTTCCCTCCAATTCTAAACACCATCCGGACTGTCTGTATGTCTGAGCATTGGATCTTGACCTGGAACCGAACCTGGCCTATGACTGTTTCTTGCCTCTTTCGCCGCTCTATTTCTAAACACGATCCATCTTAGCCATTTCATTGTCTGTCTGTCTTACATTTGGATGTTGATTCTAAACTGAACGTGACTTTCAATCTGTTTACCGATTTTGTTTTTAAATTAAGGAGCGCCTGTGAAGAAGCTGGTTTTCCCCGACTTAGATTTCTTTGGACGATTTAGAAATCTCGTGGCTACGATTACGATCCAGAGTCTACGCCGGCCATGATCACATGAGCTTAGTGTAAAAGAGAAAAAGCTGTTCTGCAAAGGAGAATCCAGGGCTCAATCCCCTTAAACTCAGACGCGAGGACCTTGACAGGTGTACTCCCTCGATCCAGCCTTGCCCCGCCAACACCCACGCAGTTAAATCCACTGTAAAATATACACGGAGACCTGTGAAGGATCTCACGGTGGTGAAGGATCTCACCCGATTAATTATTTGAAAAATGAGCAGGATCGAGACATACGGTCGCTACAGAAAACCGTGTACAGTAACATTTACATTTTACAAATATTAGGTTGTGCTTAAACACCTTTAAATCGTGTCACTCCGAAGTTATATAAGCGTCAATTTCGTTCAATCTGTAATATATTCTAGCCTATTGTTAACCAAAAGGTCGAAGTTAACGGCCCTGGCAGCCACAAGATGTCGTTAAACACTGAATACTAAAACAAAAGACCATTCAAACGGGCAGCGGTGGTGAAAAATCTCACTCGATTATTTCTTTGAAAATGAGCAGGATCGAGACCATACGGTCGTTATGGAAAAAACGAGTACATTTACAATTATGCAAACTGTGAATCTCCGATGTTTCTTAGCGCTACATCGGCGCTACATTAAATCAAGAGCCAGATCAATAGGCGTAAACTCCTGTAGGACAAAGTTCTATGGCATATCCCTTTGGACAATTTAGATGCAAGGGATGTCGCCGTTTGAACATTCCCAATATTCGCATCCATCAAACTGGTAGACGAATCGAGTGTTTGCTTACTGGAGGGATGTGGTCGCCCGGAGAACCAGCTGCTTTGAAGTGTCGTAGAGGAAGAATGAGTGGAAGGAACGGATTGAGGGGGGGCAGGAAGTCTGTCTCAGACCCTCCGATAATTTGTATCAGTTTATGGCCAATGTGCCAACACTCACGGATTTATTTAATACTAGCCTATCCCGCGCAAGACTAGTTCGACACAGTTTCTTACCACTCTTCCTCTCGACCCTCTCCCTCCATGTCCCTTGTCCATCTCTCTCTCTCTCTCTCTCCCTCTCTCTCTCTCTCTCTCTCTCTCTCTCTCTCTCTCTCTCTCTCTCTCTCTCTCTCTATCTCTCTCTCTCTCTCTCTCTCTCTCTCTCTCTCTCTCTCTCTCTCTATTTCTCTTTCTCTCTCTCTATCTCTCTCTCCGTCTGTCTGTCTGTCTCTCTTTCTCTCTTTCTCTCTCTCTGTCTCTCTCTATCTCTCTCTGTCTCTCTCTCCCCGTCTCTGTCTCTGTCTCTCTCTCTGACCAAGTGCAAAGAAATTACTTCGTTCTCGTGTTATTCGTGAGATGGCGCCGTCGTCGTTCTAGATGTACTAAATTGACGGCGGAACCTGCACGCGTCTAAGCCTTTTATTATATAGGTATTAATGGTGGGGCGATATGAGGGAAGGAGTAAAATAACGGGATGGTGGGAGAGGAGAGTGAGGTAGGTAGATAAGGATGGGAAGCAGGGACGGAAGAGAGAATAGGAAGAAAGTGAGGGAATGAGGAAGGGAAAAGGAGAAATAGAAAGAGGAAAGGAAGAGCGGGAGGAAAAGGTGGGTGGGAGAGGGGAGTAAGAAAAGCGGAGAAGAATAGGAAGCAGGGACGGGAGAGAGTAGGAAGAGAGTGAGTGGAATGAGGAAGGCAAACAGGAGGAAAGGAGGAAAGAATGAGAAGTGAGGAGGTAGGCTGGAAGGCAGTGATGGATAGTGTATAGACGTTTTTAAATCTAATTTTAAAGCGTTTCCACCCATTTGCCCATGCTCCTGCCCTCCATCCCTTCCTTCCTTCCTTCCTTTCTTCCTTCCTTCCTAACTTCCTTCCTTCCTCTCTCTATCTCTCTCTCTCTCTCTCTCTCTATCTCTCTCTCTCTCTCACCGTCAGACAGTCCATCCATCCTTCTTTCCATCCCTCCTCCCGTTCACCGTCTTTGGTCCGTACGTCCAGCGGGAAAGCGTCTAACTGATTTGTATAAATGAGTTGTGGGCAGAAGAAAGTAGAAAAGACAATTTTTCTGATTCGGACTACATTATCCGTTCATCAAAGACAAAAAATGCACACACACACACACACACACATATACACACACACACACACACACACACATATATATATATATATGCACATCTGCCTACATGACTACATAGACATAGACATCTGTCTATATGACTTTCTATATATATATATACATATATATATATTTACATATACATATGCATATATGTATACACATATATACAAACAGAGGCACCCACAAATTGGTATTGAACTGTCGGTATGACTGATGCATGATGTAAATTGCAACATAATATAATGAAATAACAATGATATGTATGTATTTATGTATTTATGTATTTATGGGGAAGAGATTGCAACTGAATAAAGGAGGAAGAGAAAGAGTGATAAGAAATATTTAGCTATTTGATCTGACGTCTTTTTTATTCTTTATGACTTTTGCACCCAAATCATTCATTGTCAGAAAGAATACATACATATTAGATACATATCTATATATATACAAAGAAAAAAATAAAATATAGGTATTTATGTATAATATACACAAAATATATTTATATATGCATTTTATATGTGCATTATATATGCTATATACAGATTATATAATGCATACATTTTTTATATAATGTATTCTACATACATATAATCCATGTATATATGTATATAACACATACATATGTATATATATAGACACAAAGAATGTATGTAATTATATATGTAGCAGGAGAGGTTCTTTAATTAGCATTGAACAAGGCGACTCGAAGCGACAGATATAAATTATTTAATAAGCAGAAAGGAACATTAGGGCAGAAATTCTTTAGTGCAAGAGTTGTAGACTTGTGGAATGGTTCGGGTGATAGTATTGTCTCAGAGGACACTATCACTGCTTTTAGGAAGAAGCCAGGAAGGATGGGCTGTTAAACAATCCGGGTTACTTGAAATGGCTCTGGTACGGATTAAATGTCTTCTGAACCACTTAGAACCCTAATTATATTATGCTACCTTGATGTTATATAGCGACACGCAATTGTCTGGTGGTCATCGTGCTAGACTGTCAACTAAGTGTATGTAAGTATGTACGTACGTACGTATGTATGTATGTATGTATGTATGTATGTATGTATGTATGTATGTATGTATGTAGTAACCATCGACTGATGTCACGGGCATGATGATAACGGCGCTTTAGAAGTCTTCACATTAGATATGTATGTATGTATGTATGTGTGTATATAGGTATGTGTGCATGTTTGTATGTGTGTGAATGTATATATGTATGTAAATATATATGTATGTATGTATGTATGTATGTATGTTTGTATCTATGTGTATATGTATGTATGTATGTGTGTATGTTTGTATTTATGTGTATATGTATGTGTGTATGCGTATGTAAGTAATATATGACAGCACTACCTCTGGCCATATGAATAACAAAAGCTCTAGTAAGCAATAAAGGCGGCTGCTCCCATAAACACAGAAACGTCTTTGAGAAGACGTGAATGATGGCTTCCGACATTCATTAAACGATCAACACAACAACACACAATGCGACACACAGTCGGAGAGGCAGACGGACAGGCAGACGGACAACAAGGACACGCACAGATACTCCGAGAAGAGGCAATCACGCAAGAAAGGGATTTGCCAAGAAACGGGGTACGTCAACAATCAGGAAGAGGAATTGTTGCAACGAAGATGATGACGATAGTAATATCATTTGGAACAGATGTTACCGTAGCCATCTTATTATTAATCCTAACCTAATCTAATCAGGAAATTTGTATAGCGCCGTCATTGTAATGCACAATGCATCACCTGATGGTCACTCAGAATCAACGATCTTTTGGACAGAATCAGTCCAGGTCCTCAAGGACACGTGATAGAAGATATCCAACATGCAATTTATACATTTATACCAAGCACAGTTTGGACTACATCGAGGAATCAACTGCTTGTCCCGCGGTCTTCCACGAGGTTCTGCGAGGTTCTGTTGAAGGGCCCACTGAGTGGAATAGTCTTCCTGATCATGTGACGACTGTCCCAAAACAGGACACATTCAAGTCACGACTCAAGACATATCTTTTTAAGACATCTTATGAGTGTCTGTGATATTGAACTCATGTACAGCGCCCTTTCCTTCAGCCTCATTTCTTTCGTGCTACGGGGCTATGTATATAAGTTGTGAAATCCTACCCTGATCCATCGAATCCATCGCCTTCCCATTTCTCTCAGCTTAAACACAACCCACCGTAACAGCTACTCCCTTTTCTCTCTCGGGTATTTGGCAACCGGATTGCTTCTTGACATTGGCATCTCTGGACAACCCTTCTGACATGACGCAGCGCTCGTGAGTAAGCGCTGCGTCAAGCCAGTGTGGTTGTCTAAAGATGTCATGTCAAGAACCAAGTCGGGTTGCCAGAAGACCAGAGAAAAGGGGGAAAGGAGCCATCAGAACAGAACTTGATCATGGTAGTAAAAAAGTGGGCTATAAAACGTCCAGTTACGTTACAGTGGCTGTTGCCTAGCAGCGGATGAGAGTTCATGGCCTCTGACCTTAAAGTCGTTTGTTGGTAGTTCGGCTGATCGTGCGTTGCTCAAGATCTTGTCGAACTTTGAAGCACATTTCTGTGGAAGAAGGAAAACAAAAGATCACTTGAATCTAACACAAACAAATATCACCTTTTTGTCAAAACATTCTCAGCTTCTTATAGGAAGAATTCAAACAGAAATTTAAGCATTTTTATATCTCAACCCATTTAATTCATTCCATGTGAAAAATGATCTAATTACAACATTTGCCAACTATGTACCAGACATCGTCATCATCATCATCATCATCATCATCATCATCATCATCATCATCATCATCATCATCATCATCATCATAATTTTCATTACTTCTGCATGTAATAAGCCTAGCAATCAACTGACAAAGCGCCAATATCTAATGACTAAGCATCAATCGATGGCACTCAGCAATTGTGAGTGAAGGACTTGCTCAATGTCCCTAAACAGTAACCGTCTCGGGGTAGGAGGCTCGAACACGTACTCTCGGCTACCGCGCCCCACTGTAGCGTTGTTATCGCAATCAATGGATGAAGGGTCCTTTCACGAGAAAGCGTCGTAATAAACGGTAATCCATTGGACAACGGCGGTCGAAACCGGACAGGTCATGCAAACAAAAGTATCGTGTGCAGGTGAGTCTCGAGTGTAGACCAGAATGACCAGTGATGTTACTCCGATCAAAAGTAGTAGTTCCAATGTTTAACGACATCTTCTGGCATCAAAGACCGTTGACGTCGCCCTCCTCCTTTATCCAGGCTTCGGGCTAGCACTACCCGACTAAAGGCAGTGGCGGTCAAATGTAAATGCACACGTTTTTCAATAGCAACCGTATGACCTCGACTCTGCTAATTTTCAGGGAATTAATCGAGTGAGGTCCTTCATCACCGCTACCCGTTTGAATGGCGCCACGCCATTTTAGGTCCCCACGTACGGATCGTGCTAGCCCGAGATTAAAGTCTCAGAAATAAACCACGATCGGGACTAATGCATTCTCACTCACAGAGGCGCCATGACGTACGCGTTAACTAGTGTAGCTAACCAGACCAGACAAGAAAATGAGGGGTACCAATATCTTCTCCTACTTTCCCCTTTCTCGTAAGAAATATTGTTTGGCTAATAGTATAAAATTTCATATGAGAATTGCAGATCATACGAAACTTAAAATGCGTTGTATATTCACGCTATTAGAAAATGGGAGTTACTGTATCTCTATCACGGAATCACTCCGGAAACTAGCCCTATGTGAATGACACTATGGATGCAATCGTAATCGTAATGGTAAATTCGAAATTTCTAAAGTGCTTCTTAAAAGCTAAGCGCAGGGCGCCAGCTTATTCACGAGGGCTGCGTCAAGTCAGTTTGGTTGTCCAAAATACCATGTCAAGAACCAAGTCCGGCTGCCAAAATGCTAGATAGAAAAAGGGAGACGAGCTGTTAGGGTGAGTTGATATAACACTATGGATGTAATCGTAATCGTAAACTCGACATTACTAAGGCGCTAGTTAAAAGCTAAACGCAGAGCAACAGCTTATTCACGAGCGCTGCGTCAAGTCAGTGGGGTTGTCCAAAAGATGTCAAGTACGATTGCAAAAATACAAGATAGAGAAGGGAAGAGGAGCTGTTAGTGTGGATTGATGTAACACTATGGGTGTAATCGTTATAGTAAACTCAACATTATTAAGGCACTACTTAAAATCTTAGCGCAAGGCACCAGCTTATTCACGAGCGCTGCGTCAAGTCAGTGGGGTTGTCCAAAGATGCCATATCAAGAACCAAGTCCGATTGCCAAAATACAAGATAGAAAAGGGGAGAGGAGCTGTTAGGGTGGGTTGAAATAGAAGAACTCATAGACCTCGGAAGGGAATTGAGGAGCTTCGGGCTGTCAGGCGACTATTGACTAAACACACGCGAATACGTAGAAGGCCTAATCTAATCATTATCCTGATCTAACCCTATTAGGTTAAGGAATGTAATGTAATCAAAAATTGTGTTGCTGCAGGTCTTTGCTTTGATTGATGGCAGTGTTTATTTGAGCATCGGGATTTGGTCAACAATCCTCGATTCACAGTCTGCGATGACTCGGCAAATGTTTGTTTATATGCAGTTCCTGATATCTTCGGATTCATTGGGAAGACGTCATTTGCTGCTGAAGATCTATTGATAGCTCACGTCCTTCGCGGTCGGGGTCTCCGTCTGTCTGACTATCGGCGTCCTTGTCCTTCTGTCTGACTGTCTGTTTGGTGGTGTCTTCTTGTACGCCATTCTGTATGTCTGTCTGTTTATTATAGGCTGTCTTTGTCTGTTTGTCTGTCTGATTGCCTGTGACGGGTTGTTTTCGTCTTTCTACCTCTTTCTCTGCCTGTCTTTCTCTAGTCATTCTTACCGTCTGTCTGCCTGTCTATTTGCCTATCTGTCCGTCTGTCTGCTTGTCTGTCTGTCTGTCATTCGTTTTTACTGCCTACCTACCTATCTACCTACCTACCTACCTGTCTGTCTGTCCGTCCGTCAGTCAGTCAGTCGTCAGTCAGTCAGTCAGTCGTCAGTCAGTCAGTCAGTCAGTCGTCAGTCAGTCAGTCAGTCAGTCAGTCGGTCGGTCGGTCGGTCGGTCGGTCTGTCTGTCTGTCTGTCTGTCTGTCTGTCTGTCTGATATCAACCTGCAAATCTTTTTCTTTCTGACCCAGCGGATTAGCACTTTTGTATTCCTATAGGGTTTCTGAAGCCAGATTTATCCGATCTATCATTCGGCGCTTTGCATATGTATGTATGTGTGTGTGTGTGTGTGTGTGTAAACACTAAACATAAGAGATATCTAAAGGCATCTTCGCAAATGTTTGATCTTCTTGTGTAATATAATCTAATGACATCCATATCGCCGCTGTCACAATGTCCATATCATCAATCGATGGTTCCTTGAAGTTAAATCGTGATAAACAATCACAATGCGTTGGAGATTCCAGGTCGAACTTCGATGGATCAGTTGGCCTACGGTGGGCAAGCAACGTTAAGCAAAGGAGTCTTAATAAGTTCAGACCGACTTTTAAGTCTTCAACAAGTGGACATCACTCACAACGAATGAAACACGAAACTTAACTAACTGCGCATTAAAATACAAATGATTAACAATGGTAATTATTAATATTAAGAAGCAAATTATTATGCAAAAGATTAACAAGAATAATTATTATTAATAATGAGCAAATTATTATGCAAAAGATTAACAATAATAATTATTTTAATATGCAAATTATTTTGCAGAAGATTAACAATAATAATTATTTTAATAAGCAAATTATTATGCAGAAGATTGACAATAATAATTATTATTAATAAGTAAATTATTACGCAAAAAAATAACAATAATAATTATTATAAGCAAATTATTATGCGTTGCTTTCACAGAACACTCTTACCACCAGGCAATGTATCAAAGCATCAGCAAAGAACATATTAACATATGACATGCATAATCATATAAGATATTAATATTAACAACAAACATTAACATATTCATAACAAATTAACACATCGACAGCAAATTAACATATTAACTACAACTACAATAACTACAACTAAAATAGCAACTAACACAAAAACAAATTATCGAACTAAACACTATTAACAACACCGATAGCAGCAATAAAATAAATCGACTTATTACAAAATCTAAATTTTCTTCTTCTTCTTCTTCTTCTTCTTCTTCTTCTTCTTTTTCTTCTTCTTCTTCTTCTTCTTCTTCTTCTTCTTCTTCTTCTTCTTCTTCTTCTGATACTCTGCCTTCAGGCAGGTTCAAACGTCCAATGACGCCACTCCTCTCGGTGCTGAGCTTCTTCTTTCAACCTGCTGTATCTGTCCGTCATCATCCAATCCAGCAGCATCTGTCTGGATCTTCCTCTTGTCTTCCTCCCCTCCATTCTGCCCTCAGTGATGGCTTCGAAGAGTGAGTCCCCTCTCAATATGTGACCAATCCATTTTCTCTGTCGCTTCCTTATTGCAGCTATCATAGATCTTTCTTCTCCAACTCTTTTCAGCACCTCCTCGTTTGTTATGTGCTCCATCCAACTAACGTTTTCCTTCCTGCGCCAAATCCACATTTCGAAGGGCTCCAATCTCTTGATGTCCTACTTTCTCATGGAGGACATTCACTTAAATTAATCAAATTAATACAAGCGCTAAAACAAATTTAAAGCCATGAGGTATGAGAAAACTAAACGACATTTACACTTTGCAGCAAGAAACACAACTGATTGCAAGACAGACGCAACGGGTAAGAACGAACATTTATCTCAAGAACGAATCAATTCGCCACTAACACCGACTTTTCGGAGAGAAATCGGGAAGGCAAACCTCATTACGAACCTTCCACTGCAGAGAGTTCAAGAGTTGGTTTCGTACGAGGAGATCTGTAGTCTGAAATGTAAAACACCTCCACATAAATTCAATTAGTTGGCCAACGCAACTCGTCTCAAAATATCTCCCTCCTAACGGCCGCCTTTCGTGAAACTCGATGCTAAGAGTCGCATATCACCATGGACTACAGCTATTGGCTTACTAGCTCTGTAAGTTACAAAATGGCTCATGGGGTTGCACGGCCGTAGCTTAAATGTCGGGGCGTCCATTAAAATGGGCAGCGGTGGTAAAGGATCTCACTCGATTAATTTATTGAATAATGAGCAGGGTCGAGGGCATACGGTCGCTATAGAAAAACATGTACATCTACATTTACATTTATGCTATATATCTGGTGATATTGGTCTACAAGTTCGGCCTATATATATTGTCTTAGAGGCAACATATTGACTTATTCTGCTCAGTCGCTTCTGTCATTTCGTTCTCAACTTAAAATTGACCTTTTTCAAATTGCTAATCCACCGTAGGCTGCCTCTCTGTCCTGTGGACTGACCTTCTGGATAGTGAGCTGATTGCTGCTTGGCTTTGGTGCGCCATCAGTTGATGCCTTGTGCATTAGACACCGGCGTTGGCTAATATACTACATTCTGGCTTATTAGCTACATGTTGACTACTTGTAATTTGTAAATTCACATTTATACAGCGCCTCAACAGGAAAACTCATCAGAGGTGCTCAGGGTCTGACAATACAAGACCAAGATCGAACAGAATGGTCCCTGGCGCAGGCGAAATAAAGGATTTGAAAGCAGAAGAAACTGGTTGTAGGGAAATGTGTTCCGAAAGGAGAAGCCGCCTGCAGCTAAGCTCCATGGTGGATTGTGGCAGTACAGGACGGGGAACAACCCAGGCAACGGCTAATATGCTACATATTGGCTAATACGCTAATACGTGCCACAAACTGGCTAATAAGCTAATACATGCCACATATTGGCTAATACGATAATACATTGTATACTATGCGTATACATTATATTATATATATTATATGTATCGACCATGCTTATTTTTCACTGAATCTATCCGATGAGGTCCTTCACCGCCGCTGCCCGTTTGAATGGGCGCCATGTCATTTATCATGTGTACGGACCGTGCTAGCCCGAGATTTAAATCTCTGAAATAAAGCCACTATCGGTTTGGGAAAAAGTATCCTCACGCACAGAGGCGCCTTGATGTACGCGTAAACCAATGTAGCTAACCAGGTCAAGTAAGATACCATGGCGACGATTGTGACGTAAATGTGTGTCAGGTCAAGTGAGGGCCCTTGACGTAAGCTTTCTTCAATGTAGCTAACTAGGTCGGCTGAGAAACCATGGCGACGATTGTGACGTCAATGTGTTAGGTCAAGTAAGGGCCCTTGACGCATGCTTTACCCAATGTAGCTAACTAGGCCAGCTAAGATACCAAGGCGACGATTGTGACGTCAATGTGTGTCAGGTCAAGTGAGGCCCCTTGACGTAAGCTTTAACCAATGTAGCTAACTAGGTCGGCTGAGAAACCATGGCGACGATTGTGACGTCAATGTGTTAGGTCAAGTAAGGGCCCTTGACGCATGCTTTAACCAATGTAGCTAACTAGGCCAGCTAAGATACCATGGCGACGATTGTGACGTCAATGTGTGTCAGGTCAAGTGAGGCCCCTTGACGTAAGCTTTAACCAATGTAGCTAACTAGGTCGGCTGAGAAACCATGGCGACGATTGTGACGTCAATGTGTTAGGTCAAGTAAGGGCCCTTGACGCATGCTTTAACCAATGTAGCTAACTAGGCCAGCTAAGATACCATGGCGACGATTGTGACGTCAATGTGTGTCAGGTCAAGTGAGGCCCCTTGACGTACGCTTTAACCAATGTAGTTAACCAGATCAGTGCAGAGGTCATCACGAGCTGAAGCTTCATTAGAAACCATTTAGACTGGATGAGAGAAGTATGTTTACTAACAGAGCTCTGGACACTTGGAACGGCCTCGGTGCTGCCCTGTGCCGTCTTTTGAAGAGTCCAGCGATCGAACCCAAGTATTGGGATAGCGGGTTACGTGGGTACTATTCCTCGTCCCACTCATGCCACCCCATTGATGGTATTACTAAATCACTGTAATCGTAATCGTAATCTCGAGATTTCTACTATGCCCAATGAAAGCTAAGTCAGGTACGAAGTGGACATTGTAAGCTAAAACAGATATCGTGTTCTAGAGAGGTCCATAAAATGCGCTAGATAAATATCACGCCACAAGTACATTGGCTTATAAGACGTAGATCGGTTTACGGCAGCAAATGCAAAAGTTCATCGATTGCACGAAAGAAAAGACAGTTAATGGTAAACCGCACAAATTAACACTTCGTGTTTGTTGCCTCCATCTGATAGGACTAAATTTCCTGGATTGGATGAGACAGACAGACAGACAGACAGACAGACAGACAGACAGACAGACAGACAGACAGACAGACAGACAGACAGACAGACAGACAGACAGACAGACAGACAGACAGACTGACAGACAGACAGACAGACAGACAGACAGACAGAAGGAGACAGAGACAGACAGAGACAGACAGACCAAGACAGACAGACAGACAGACAGATCATCCGCTAAGAACGATTACGATTCATCAGAGCTGAAAAACAAAGAAAATAAGCAAAGCGCCCCTCTCTGTCTGCTTCTCTGTCTGCTTGTATCTGCATGTCTGTCTGTCTGTATGTGGTTGCCTGTCTGTACGTCCTTGTTTGTCTGTCTACCCGATCGTCCATCTATCTGTTTGTTTGTCCGTCCGTCTGCCTATCTGCCTGTCCGTGTGTTTGTGCGTCTGTTTATTTCTCTACCTGTCTCCGTTTATCTGTTTGTCTGCCTGCCTGTCAGTCTGTCTGTCTTTGTGTGACCCTCTTTTCAAAATGTACATCTGCTTAACAACATTACGAGGCAGGCCGTCGCCACAGCAACCACGTTCAAAGAACTGCGTCTTAGCAAGATAATACAGGGCTTTTGTGTTGTCATGGCAACGAAGGAATCAGGACGAGGAATGAAGGAAGAGGCAGGGAACACAACTACTTGTTTGGTTGGATAAAGAGAACATGACAGGAAGGAGACTGCGCATTTGAGAGGTGCTTGAAAGGCGCCATATAAATGCTTGCTACATTACATTACATAGATTGAGGGGGAGAAGTCCATTCCGAGTTCCACATTCAACTTCAACATGAACCTATTTAAGAGGAAATCCAATGTAAAACAAAGCTCAGTCCGATATGATGATTATTTGAAGCGATTAATTATCAGTTGATGATTTCTTCATTGCTGTAAAGGAGCTATAGAAGTTTGGAGACTAACTTCCAGCTGATTAGAATACAGGCCATATACAATACAACAATTAGTTCCGGTAAACATGTTGCAATGTAAGGTAAGACGATGTAGAATAAGATGAGCAAGATACTGTAAAATAAGATAAGAAAAGGTAGGTACACTCTAAAGATGCTGTATAATAAGGTAATCGTAATCGTAAATTCAAGATTGCTACAGCCCCAACGAAAGCTAAGTCGCGGGAACCAGAATATTCACAGGTGCTCAGTCAGAATAAAATCGATAGGCAAGAAGGGTTCCGTTTCAAGTCGAGATGCAAAAGTCAGTCAGTCAGTCAGTCAGTCAGTCAGTCAGTCAGTAAGGCAGGCAGGCAGGCAGGCAGGCAGGCAGGCAGGCAGGCAGGCAGGCAGGCAGGCAGGCAGGCAGGCAGGCAGGCAGGCAGGCAGGCAGGCAGGCAGGCAGGCAGGCAGGCAGGCAGGCAGGCAGGCAGGCAGGCAGGCAGGCAGGCAGGCAGGCAGGCAGGCAGGCAGGCAGGCAGGCAGGCAGGCAGGCAGGCAGGCAGGCAGGCAGGCAGGCAGGCAGGCAGGCAGGCAGGCAGGCAGGCAGGCAGGCAGGCAGGCAGGCAGGCAGGCAGGCAGGCAGGCAGGCAGGCAGGCAGACGGCTGTAGGAATCTCGAGCTTACCATTACTGCCTGCCTGACTCCTGGATCTTGACCCGGAACCAATGATTTACCTGTCGATTTTGTTTTGACTGAGCGACTGTGAAAAGCTAGTTCCCGCGACTTGGCTTTCGTTGGAAATCTCGAGATTATGATTACGATTACATACAGGTTAACACTGTTGCATTACTGTCGCCATCTGTCTTTGCCATACGTGACTAATAATCGCTACAGGCGACCTTTCTAAACCTAGAATTAACTGCGTTTAGCGGAAACTGTGTCAAGTCAGCGGTCACAGTTAAACTTTGGGCCTAAACCAAAAAGCCTTCCGGTCACGATGACATTTAGCCTGACCGCAATTTGTCAGACCCATTGGAAGCTTCCAGCTTTGTAAAGAGCACCAAAATATATGCTGCGTCATCTCAGGTCACCGGCCGATATACAAAGTCCAGCGAAGTGACTTAGAAGGCAGTCTTAGCTTTTTATGCTTAGCATCTCTGACGTCCACCCGTGATTTATGGTCAGATATATTCATTAATTTTTCAATTTAGCCCCGAGGTGCATAGTTAGCTACATTGGTTAAAGCGTATGTCAAGGCGTCTCTATGCGTGAGGATACCAGTTCGCATACCGATAGCGGCCCGTGTAGTCCTGGTACAAATGTACGTAACTGCACCGCAATCTTTCACCTTTGTGCAAATGCGCCCCAAACCGCCACGTGGGTATATAAAAATCTGATCGAACTGGCAGATATCTCTTAAATAAACCACGATCGGGTTGCGATCGTGGCTTAGTTCAGAGATTTGAATCTCGGGCTATACACGGTCCGTGCGCGGGGATCTTGAAAGGCGTGGCGCCCATTCAAACGGGCAGCGGTGGTGAAGGTCACACGCGTTAAATAAAATTCATTGAAAATTGAGCAGGGTCGAGGCCATACGGTCGCCTAAGAAAAACGTTTACACATACATTTTACATGTGATCCCTATGGATTTAAAAACCTATTGGAGACGAGGTAAAAAGCATCTGGCATTGTCGCTACTCGGCAAGTTCTGGCAAGAAGAACGTGCTGTGGAAAACAACTGG
Source organism: Norana najaformis (assembly GCA_964023275.1). Classification (NCBI taxonomy): domain Eukaryota; kingdom Metazoa; phylum Annelida; class Clitellata; order Crassiclitellata; family Hormogastridae; genus Norana; species Norana najaformis. Next base: position 3,079,128 of record OZ029920.1, on the reverse strand, counting down.
ACCGAAGCGTTGAATTGTCGTCGCCAAGCGTTGAAAAAGATATGACGTCTATCTTGCTTCTCCAGCGACTGCACTGAGGCTTTAACATCAGGTAACACGATCCTTTGGGATTTCACGAAATGTCTCTGGAATGGAAAAGATATCTCCAACGGCTAATCCTCCTCAAGGTAACGCAGGCGAAAGTGGTATCATCATCCTCACTGTCTTCGAGTCGAGGATTGATTGCACCAAAGACAATTTTGTGCCATCTGCTTCTGTCCCTCGTCTCCTGTAATAACTGGTCGAACGATAATTCAGTCTACGACTTGATGTTTTCGATCCATGTCATCTTGGGTCTTTCCCGAGCTCGTAATCCAGCCATTTTGTATTGGATGGTCTCTTGCTTTAAGCAGTCTCTACTCTTTCGTAGCACATGCCCGAAGTACAATAGCTTACTCTTTCTGATTAGTCCAAGCAGACTGCTCTCTACACCTGCCGTCTCTAAGACCCACTCATTTGTCTTCTTTGCAGTCCACAGCACTCTAAGAATCTGCCCTAATGCCTCTCATTGTTTCTTAATAACATTCTCCTCAGGCCCAGCAGGGTGAAAGTGATATTATCATCCTTATTACCTCTCATTTTATCTTATTAACTTTTTACCCTAAGGTAAAAACAAGCCCTCAAAAGCACCACCACAACCACCACCACCACCACCGCCACCACCACCACTACCACAAACTACACTTTCTTTTAAATTATCCAATTAATACAACTTATATCCCAAAATGAATATCCATCTAATAATCCCAACCATAAAATCCAGCTTTTGAGCTCGCCCATAAATCTCAGATCTATCGCGATCTGAACCGTGTGAACAGCCGGCCAACATCTACACGAAGGTCACTCAGCCATGAACATCCGTGACAAAACCTCATTAAGACGAGATAAATATTCTGGACACGAACTAAGTCGGTCGGTCAGTGTTAAGATGGTCGGTTGTTGATAGGACGGTGTCACGCGCATCGACAGTAAACACGGAGTCCTACAGTGGAACGCAGGGGAGGTGATCATTTCCTGCTCTTTAGCCGGCAATGTATGAATCCCAAGGTTCTGGACACTGGTGCAGGACATCCATCACAGAACTTGTCTTTATTTTTCAGCATAAGCTGGGAATAAACGGCTATTTAGAGCTATTCGGCCGTCCTACACGGTGGTCTATCGGTAACGCGTTTGGTCAAAGAGCCTGCGGTTGCTGGTTCGACTCCGTGTAACGACCATGCCCAAGTTGTTTGCGCACACCGTGCCTCTATCACCAAGCAGTGTAATTTGGTACTGGTGGGAAGTAAACAGCAAGTCCTGCGATGCGCTGGCCCCCTGTCCAGGACCTTGTGATTCGTCCATTGCCGGCTCAAGCGCTGAAGAGCAGGAAATCAGCACCTCACCTACGTTCCACTGTAGGGCTCAGTGTTTACTGTCGATGCGTGTGCCATCCTCAACAACCGACCATCTTAACAGTGGCCGATCGACTTAGTTGAGTGTTCCAAATATTTATCTAGTCTTTATGAGGTTTTGTCACGGATATACCAGTGTCTAGGACCTTGGGATTGGTCCACTGCCGCTCAAAGACCTAAAGATAAGGAAATGAGCGCCTCCCACGCGTCTCACTTGTGGCAAATGGGATACTTTGCTTACTTACTACAGCTTTTCACCAGTTACTGTGGCACCAAATTCCTCTGTTTGGTTACTTAAACAAGTGTACCGGAACAACGCGTCCAGGGTTGTAATACAGTCGGCTCAGCCAGCTTGAACACAATCTTTACATCATATCGCAGCTGGCCTGTTTAGCTACATTGGTTAAAGTGCACACCAAGGAGCCTCTGTGCGTGAGGATGCCAGTTCGCATACCGATAGTGGCTTTATTTCAGAGACTTAAATCTCGGGCTAGCACGGTCCGTATACAGCGACCTTATATGGCGTGGCGCCCATTCAAACGGGCAGCGGTGGTGAAGGAATTCACCCGATAAATTCACTGAAAAATAAGCAGGGTCGAGGACATACGGTCGCTGTAGAAACACTTGTACATTTACATTTACACCACAGACCAAGCATGCCACCGAACAGATCACCAAGGCACACCATGTGGACTGTAGTTAAATCAATTCGGATTAGCACTGGATGGGTACTCATTTGTCCAGTACCATGCCACCTGGCGTCCATACAGCTTTCCACCCTTCGGCGGTCCGTTAAAGAGTACCAACGCAAACTGGGCGCTTCAAAAATGTGTCCTGTGGTTTGATTGCTGTTGTCGTGTACGCCTCAGTCAAATGATTCTGTGACCTCATGACCACGCTTGTAAGGAGTTTCTGTTACCTTTTTGTGTTTTACCTTGACCTTGACTCCGCTTTTTTCTACAGAGGCATGTAAACACTTTTGTTACCTTAAACTTGATGCCCCTAATGAGTTTCTACAGAGGCACGTAAACACGTTAGTTATCGTTACCTTGATGCCTTTAATGAGTTTCTACAGAGGCACGTAAACATGTTAGTTACCTCTACTTGAAACCGCTGATGAATTTCTGCCGAAGGATGTAAAAAGTGAATTACCTTTACCTTTGCCATTCTGTTAAAGCTGCTTCTGATAGTAATTACCTATTCTTAACCTTTCTAAAGAAGAATATCTGACAATGCATTTCCTGCCTGCGGCTGACGGGCTAATGCGTTCGAGACTGGAATAGGAGCGAAGTTGATGTCGGTTCAATTTGCTGACGCCGTTCTGAAAGAAATGTCACTTAAATGCTACTCAGCTACTCAATCTCACTTTGTGTCACTGCTAGTAAGTTTATATGTCTGTATGTCTGTCTGTCTCTGTTTCTGTTCATCTGCCTACATCTCTCTGTTCATCTGCCTACATCTCTGTTCATCTGCCTATCTTTCTGTTCATCTGCCTACCTATATGTTCATTTGCCTACCTCTCTGTTCATCTGCCTATCTCTCTGTTCATATGTCTTAACATCTGTCTATTAAATTCGCCTCGAAATCTGTCTCAGTCTTCATTTCCTGGCATTTGGCCGTCTTACTCCGTCTTTCTGTTTGCGTCTTTGTCTTGACTGTCTGACCGACTGTTTGTCTGACTGTTTGTCTGACTGCTTGCCTGTCTGGATTTCTCTCTGTCTGTGTGTCTGTCTGTCTGACGGTATGTCTTTCTGTGTGTCTGTCTGTCTCTCTGTGTGTATGTCTGTCTGCCTCTCTGTATGCCTACCTGCATGAATGCCTGCATGTCTGTTCGACTGTCTGTCTGACTGTCTGTCTGCCTGCTTGCCTGTCTATATTTATGTCTGTGTGCCAGCCTGCCTGCCAGCCAGTATGTGTAGCTGTGTGTCTGTCTGTTTGTCTGTCCACGACACTTAATTGCGAAACGTGACGGCTTCAGACGCCTGCTCTCCTAGCACATTAGTGGCGTCGAGCGTCTACCGGAAACTAAAACTAATGCAGTTAATGCACTGAAGTCGGCACCAGCTGAACAACGAGTCCGATGCTGGTCGTCGAGACGGTCGAATTTGGACGGCTAATCATTGCCAATTGTTCCTCTCGACAAAGAGAAGCCGAACAGACGTCGCCGACGAACGCTCGCGTTACGTAAACAAATATCTCATCCATGCTTCCTTCCTCTGCCGCGTCCGGCTGACGTCGGCAGGATTCCATTTTTTTTCGGGTGGATTCGGTATCTGTCGGGAAAATTCGGTCTCATTCTGAAGGAATCGTCTACCGTCAACAGATATGGTATCCGGAAGGTTCAAGCGAGATTCTCTACTAACGAACTAAGACTTCTTCCCAGTCGCGACACCCCAGAGGGGAGGGTGGGCCAAACCAGGGGTCGGGCTATTGGGATCTCAACCCCTTCTCAGGGGTGAACCTTTAAGAGACATCTGCCCGTTCGATTAGATTTTTAAGTACTTAGATGGCCCTGTGGGGGTGGATATGCGCACAAAGGTGAGAGATTGTGTTGCAATTTCGTTTGCACCCGGTCTCCACGGGTGGACGATTTCTCACGCCAGCATGACATGCTGTTCCAACGTCGGTCGGCCATACATGGCGTTACTAACTATATTCGACATTGCTACACTTAACTGTGCTTCCCAGCAGTAAATCCACAGCAGTAAACGAAGATTATGACTTCCAACTGAAGCTGTATGACTTAAAGATCGTCACTGATGCCAGATTTGAACAGACTAGCTTAGTACGTTATTACGCATAAAATCGAACGCCTCTGAAAGGTTTTAAAGGCGCTATATCAAGTTTTAAGATACACGCGCTAAATATATCACAGTTAAGCACCGGTTGTTTCACTTGGACCCTTGGCTGTCAGTCTGTATGTATGTCTGTCTGTCTGACTGTCTGTCTGTCTGACTGTCTGTCTGTATGTCTGTCTGTCTGTCTGACTGTCTGTCTGTCTGACTGTCTGTCTGACTGTCTGTCTGTCTGGCTGTCTGTCTGTCTGACTGTCTGTCTGTCTGACTGTCTGTCTGTCTGACTGTCTGTCTGACTGTCTGTCTGTCTGACTGTCTGTCTGACTGTCTGTCTGACTGTCTGTCTGTCTGACTGTCTGTCTGACTGTCTGTCTGTCTGACTGTCTGTCTGACTGTCTGTCTGACTGTCTGTCTGTCTGTCTGTCTGACTGTCTGTCTGACTGTCTGTCTGTCTGTCTGTCTGACTGTCTGTCTGACTGTCTGTCTGACTGTCTGTCTGTCTGACTGTCTGTCTGACTGTCTGTCTGTCTGACTGTCTGTCTGACTGTCTGTCTGACTGTCTGTCTGTCTGTCTGTCTGACTGTCTGTCTGACTGTCTATCAGACCTCTCTCCACGAGGGATTAATTCCAGCTAGAAGGAGAAAGCTTCAATTGCAAAAGAATCGTCCATTATGGTAGATTAGATTGTATTGGATTAGATTAATTAGAATAGCAATTTTATTGCACATGCTAAACAACAATCACCAACACTAGAAACGCTTCCACGGGGTATTGCAACGTAATTTAATGCATTGCAAAGCAATATAAAGTAATTCACTGTAATATAATTCACTGTGATATAATTGACTGTAATGCAAACAATGTAATGTAATTCACTGTGAAATAATTCACTGTAAAATAATTCACCATAATGCAATTCACTGTATTATAATTCACTGTAATGTAACTCGATGTAATGTAATTCAATATAATTCAATACAGTGCATTGCAATGCAATTCAAATTTAATATAATTTAAATCAGTGTAATGTAATCATTATTAAAATAACTTCCTCATTTATTAGGCGCCACTATAAATGACTAAACACAAATCGATGGCGCTGAGCAACTGTGAGTGAAGGACTTGCTCAAGGTCCCTACACAGTAACCGTCACAGAGAAGGAGACTCGTATCCATACTCTCCATACAAGCCGAGTGCTCTAACCAATCGGCTACCCTGACCTACATACAAGCCAACGATGTAACCAATCGGCTGCCCTGACCGACATACAAGCAGAGCGCTTTAACCAATCGGCTACCATGACCTACATAATGCCGAGCGCTCTAACCAATCGGCTACAGTGACCTACATACAAGTCGAACGCTCTAACCAATCGGCAACCCCATATAACTGAAAATTTTTATATCGCCCGAAGAAGAAATAAGTAAATGGATGTACCAATGAAATCTTCAGCACGAAATTCGGGAAAATGATGCCTGCTTCCTACCTGGAGAATGAGGGAGCTGTCGCAAAGAGTGAGACAGATTCGGAGCTTGGTGCTGCGTCTTTTCCAGAACGGAACGGCACTTATGTCGCTAACGGCGCAGTAGGGAATGCAGAAGTCCAAGGAACCATTCGGCTGAAAAGAAGAAAAAAACAGCTGTAAAGTAACAAATGACTCCAATTTTCTGTTGTTTTTACAGCCAAAGGGTTTTATCGCTTAACTAAAACCACCAGACTAGGTGGTTTTTGAACATTGGGGCCCTTTCCCCCTTCTCTCTCTGGTCTTCTGACAACCGGAATTGGTTCTTGACATGGATCTTCAATTACCTTCCGAAGTCTATGAGTTCCGATATATCAACCCACCCTAACCTCTTCCCCTTTCTCTTGTCTTCTGCCAATCGGATTTCGTTCTTGACAGGGAATCTTTGGACAACCCCACTGACTTAACTTTCATAAATAAGCTTTTAAGTAGCGCTTTAGAAATTTGGAGTTCACGATTTCGATTGAGCTCCTTTTGAACCATAAAATCAAAGCTGCGATGAACTAATTAAACTGTAATTGATGAAGAAATTACAGACACAAATTATTTAATCTTGTAAATTATCGAAAAATCACGAATAAACTTATTATCCTGTAAATTATGAGAAATATCATGAGAAACATTTATAGAACTGCAATTATGTTAAATATCACAAAGCTTATTCAACAGTAATTATGAGATAAAAAAACTTAACAAATTACAAAATATTTATTTATTTGTTTGTTTGTTTATTTATTTATTTGTTTATTTATTTATTTATCTATTTATTTATTTATTTAAAGGACATATAACGCGCGCAGTGTAACTGCACTGAATATGAGGGGCGGACACCAACATGCGCCGTCATGAAAACCCTTTAAAAAATCAACAGAAACCGCCACCAAAAGAATCACAATGTCCACAGAAACACCGACCATTGCGGTCCTTAAGACCGAGAATTCAATCAGTAGACGAAATGAGCTGACAATGACATGCTGATTGTCCACTGACAGAAGAAGTCTCAGCCATTCCCAAAGACTGATAGCTTGGACAAAAAGCAGCAAATCTCCCACAGCATTCGGCGGTCAAATTAGCCATCGTGGAACAAATGGGAATTCTGCTCACAACAAAAGCCATTGCTCCGCTGCAAATACAAGTCCGATGAATAATCTCAATTCCCGTTTAATAAATTGCCTCAGCTAGCTTCCTATATTATATGGATACAATTTAATTAATAGATAATAATATTATTATTATCATTACTACTATTTTACCCAAATAGAAAAGTTCCCTTAGAATTAGACAACAATTTTTGCTTTTGTTATTATTATATTGAGATTTCTCTTGTTTTTTTTTAACCAAAGGTGTATGTCCTGACAAGACGACTAGAACTTGGTAGAGAATTGCAAAAGCCGTGGACCAGCAACCTAGAATGCTCTAGAACCCAACACTGTCCTGGTACAAGGGACAACAAGAGTCAGAGTGTCCCATTGATCGAGTGCAATATTTGCTGGAATGACAGTTGAGCATGGAACAGAGATAGTTTGGCTGATTCAGATGCAGTATTTTGTGAACTATAACATATTTTAAACTGGATTCTCTGTTCGATGGGCAACCAGTGTAACGAATGCAGCATTGGTGTAATATGGTTCTCATTCTTCTTGCCAATGATTTCTTCATCTTTCTTATCTTAACCAAATTTCACACATTTTAACAACCCACGTTCACTTTGATTTATTATTTTGCTCCTTTGACCATCTTAAATTTCAGACTTGAAAGCAGTCATCTAAGTCTCAGGGGACATGACAATAATAATAATAATAATAATAATAATAATTATAACAATAATAATAATACTAATAGTAGTAATAATAATAATAATAGTAGAAGTAATAATAATAATAATAATAATAATAATAATAATAGTAGTAGTAGTAGTAGTAGTAGTAGTAATAATAATAATAATAATAATAATAATAATAATAATAATAATAATAATAATAATAATAATAATAATAATTGTTTCCAGTGTGCCAGCCTGGACGCCACAGCAGCTCTAGTTGCTCCAGAAACAATGAATTCGTTTCATACTTGAAGTGCTACTCTGTGGGAACTGTTTATAATAATAATAATAATAATAATAATAATAATAATAATAATAATATTAATAATAATACAATTTATATATCACCGTCGCCTGGCCGAGGCAGAAGAAAGGGGCGGTGTACATGAGTTCAAAAATCAACAACAGTCATATCTCTAAAATAAGATATCTTGAGCCGTCACAGTCTTCCGTACTTGGCCTCCTCCAAACCTTCTGATTATGCCAATACCCTGCATTCTCAAACCGTACCAACACTTGCCATAGACAACGAATGCACACACACACACACAGAGACACAGAGAGAGAGAGACTGCCTGTAACACAGCACCCATGATCACCAATCATTCTGTCAGCCTACAGTGTGTTGCCAAATAAAAAATCTGTCATTGATAGTTTCAAGTGTCTCGTGTTTCCGAGTCAACCGAGTTTAAATCCATCCCAAGCATCGATGTTCAACTTCAATTCAAGAACTGCCGACAAAAATAACAAAGTGAAACTATGATTGCCTGCTATCGGCTGTCAAAATTCATTATTGCCTGGAGTCAAGCGATAAACTCTCAGCTACCAGATTCGTGTAACTGAGTAAAGGCATCGATCCATCCGGATATCCGTTTCCACTTCAAGTCTTTCAGGAATTCCGTTTTAAAAATTGAAGCATCTGTTGCAAAACAATAAAGGTGGTTCTTTTTCAGCTGAAAGGAATATTACTGGTGTAAGATGTTTGGCCGTCGTTTCACTGAAATATGTTTCAACTGATCAGAATGAACAGTATTTGATTCCAAAGAAACTTGAAGCACCTTTGTTTGTATGCCCTTGTTTCAAATTTCTCACTTCATGGTACCACTTTAATCATCTAAATAATAGCATTAATGGTAATATTAATAATAAAAACTAAACTAATACTTATTATCAATAATATGTACGTTAATTCATTACATAGCATTAACTGATGGTGCAGTAATAATTGTGAGTGAAGGACTTGCTCAACATCCCTACGTAGTAGCCATCTCCAATGGGAGGCAGCCCAAACACATATACCCTCGGCGTTACAAGCCGAGTGCTCTACTCAATCGGCTACCGTGGCCTACATACAAGCCAAGCGCTCTATCCAATCGGCTTCCGTGACCTACATACAAGCCAAGCGCTCTATCCAATAGGCTACCGTGGCCTACATACAAGCCGAGCGCTCTTCCCAATCGGCTACCGTGGCCTACATACAAGCCAAGCGCTCTATCCAATCGGCTTCCGTGACCTACATACAAGCCAAGCGCTCTATCCAATAGGCTACCGTGGCCTACATACAAGCCAAGCGCTCTATCCAATAGGTTTCCGTGACCTACATACAAGCTAAGCGCTCTATCCAATAGGCTACCGTGACCTACATACAAGCCGAGCGCTCTTCCAATCGGCTACCGTGGCCTACATACAAGCCAAGCGCTCTATCCAATCGGCTACCGTGGCCTACATACAAGCCGAGCGCTCTTTCGCAATCGGCTATCGTGCCCCACGGACATGACTACTCGACGGACATAGAATCATAATTATATATAAAATCTGATGCATTTCATCTTGGACGATGGCCTCATTCATCACAAGAAAATAGGAAAGTTTCAACAAAACGTCGCAACGCTCTTTAATCGTCATGAATCTTGCGCTGATGAATAGAACCCGTTATTACGGTGTGGTCCACAAAATCCCAGCTCTTCGTTTTTCTTAAGAAGACCGCGGTTTCCTTTCTGCCCGAGTCAAGATTGATGGGAAGAGGAAGGCGATTCCCCGACGTCCATTTGGCTGAGGCCAGACTCCGTGAAATGAATGTCGTTATATAATCAAGAGCCAACACCGATACACCGTACAAGTTTGGCTGATATCAACCAAAGCACAAGTTGGTCTCGGATTTCTCCTTGCCGTCATTGATTTATCTATTCTATTCAACACAGTTTGAGAACCTCCGATTCTATCCGTTAGTCGTTCTAGTTTGCTGGAAAAAAACGTGTTCTGATTAAGCTACAATCGAGATTTATCTCAATGGTGCGCGCTAAATTGAGATATTATCAATAAACGCAATGCGCAATTCATTACATATCTCTAGCATCTACACTTGACAGGGTCTTAAAAGGTACTATAAATATCCAGATATTATATAAATATATTATATACGTTTATTCACCACTATGGTAATACATACATCGCAATCGTAAGCTCAGCAATTTCTAAAGTGCTACTTAAAAGCTAAGAACAGGGCGCCTGCTTGTTCACTGACGTTGTATAGGTCTATACATAAACATACGCACAGACACATACACGCATAAATATTATATCTACATCCATTAAATGGTCAGCTACTTCGCAGAGAACAGCTGTAGTATCATCTGTCATTCAAAGTACAGGAACCCATCAATCTTGCTTTAATAATAGCCTCCTTATCTAAAAATATCTTCCATTAGTTCGATCTCGTATGATCGCAAACGATGTCTGGTAGCCTAGAGTTGCCGGAACAACACGTCTCAAATTTACAATCCGTTTATCCATCTCTCTAGAAACCTACTGTGATAAATCATAATAGACATGAAATTTACCTGTAAAATACGGTTAGAGACATATAGCTAAAATTTAATGATCGCAATGAAACCATATTACGAAGTAGCCAACACTTTACCCCTTGCAATTGCTGCGCAGGTCTTTTACTCAAAACTGAAAACACTCCTCTTCCGCAAATGCTATCCTGGTTCTTCCTCTTCCCTTTATCTCGCTTTCTTTTTCTTTTTCTTCTTCCATTTTCCCATCGTATCCTGCTTTCTTCCCTTCCCGATCTTCTCTTCTACAAATCCCATCCTCCTCTCTCCCTTACCTCTCTCGGAGCTTCAATTCTAAACACCACCCACCGTAGCCGTCTGCTGCCTGACTCTTGGATCTTGACCTGGAGCCGAACCCCTCTTGCATATCGATTTTCTTTTCACGAAACGCCTATAAATAAGCTGGTTCCCGCGACGTGACTTTCGCTGGGCGCTATAGAAATCTCGAGTTTACGAATACGATTATCATTCTACAACTGGGCCAATGTTCAAGGTTAGCGCTTTCCACAGGAAGCCGGGAAAATCACACCAGGGATTTTTCCAGCAACAGCGCTCTTGCACGAAATACGATATATAGATGGAAAAAGCTACCCCGCAAATATCGTTATCTCGCAAAACCACTCAGCGCCGTGTTTAGCTCAAGCACCAGAACTATTTAGTATGCATCGCGTTGCGTAGCCGATACGTCGTGGTCACTTTCACTCGTATCATCTGATAAGTTCAGTTTGCTTTAGGGCCTTTTGACTGTTCAAGATTCCAAATGTCAGTTCTTTTTCTCCCGCTCTGAAACACTGACAGTTTCATAATGCAATGCCTGAAGCAGCAAGAGAGAAGTAGCATAGTATAGCATCGAGTGTTTAACGACATCTCACGGCTTCAAGGGATGCTAATTTCTGCAGTGGCCTTTCACTCAAAACTGAAAACATTTCTCTTTCACGTATCCTATCCTGACTCCCGTTCTGTCGCTTATCTCTCTTTCCACCCCAATCCCAAACATCACCCACCGTAGCTGCCACACTGTCTCTCTGCCTTACTTTTGAATCTTGACCTGGAACCGAAAACATTTGCCTGTCGATTTTAACTGCATTAGTGACATCAGCTAGAACCGTTGACAATGACCTTCCTTTACCTTACAAATCGTCTCCGACAACAAAATGCATACTTTGCATTTATACATCATCAGAAACGTACGACACTGTCGATAATAATAATAATAATAATAATAATAATAATAATAATAATAATAATAATAATAATAATAATAATATAATATAATATAATACAATATAATACAATATAATATAATATATTATAATATAATATAATATAATATAATATAATTTGTTTTGACTGAGCGCCTGTGAATAAGCTGGTTCCAGTATTTCCAGAGGGGACACATTCCGCCATGTCGGGGTCTGGTCTGAGGTATATAATCAAGAGAGGCGCCGGAAGGAAGAACTGCCTCAACGCCTATAGCTAAATCGCCACTAGTTATATATAATAAGCAGGGGGCTGAAAACCACTTAGCAAGACCTAAAGCTTCTCAGACTGAAGCAAGGAGAAACTGGAGATATAAACAAATGGAAAAGAAGGATTCGAGTGGCTGATCCCTCCCCTGATGATGATGATGATGATGATGATGATGATGATGATGATGATGATGATGATGATGATGAGTTCTCTGCCCGAAGGCAGGTCCACCCGGGGATGAGATGAGTGAGGTGGTTTCCCGTTCCCTTCCTCACAGACAATTGTAGATGAGCAACTTGTCCAGGGGTCGCTACACAGTGGCTTGAGTCAGATTCGAACCAGCGACCCTCCGGTTACGAGTCACAGACCATACCACTAACCACTGCGTCACACTATCCCTCCCCTATATAAGGGATTAATTCCAGTCAGAAGGAGAAGGAGAAAAAAGAACCCTACTGTACAGGTTCTGGTCCTGTACTCAGCTCAGCCAAGGAAATCCAGCTAGTCCTGTACTCAGTTCAGCCAAGGAGCTCTAGCTGGTCTTGTATTCAGCTCAGCCAAGGAGCTCTAGCTGGTCCTGTGCTCAGCTCAGCCAAGGAGCTCTATAGGTACTCAATTCTTATCCAGACCTCTTGGCTCAACGTCTCCCAGGGCCGACAATAGAGTTCTATCGGAAAAAAAACTCCCATTCACTTGCGTTAATGACGAACCGCTCATCCTGACGAGAGAAGACACGAGGATGAGAAACGACTGGAATTCATTAAGCAATCGACTACGCAGCACAGAGTGTCTGATTGCGGCATAAATCTTGCCGGTGAACGGTAAAATTGACTTTTATGTCCGGTAGAGGCGGCAGCTCCAGTCATTCCGCACTCGCGGACATTTTCCCGAGCTGTGATGGCAGATGGCGTTCGGCGTCAAAACCGACATGATGAACTGGGAGATTAGTTTTGAGATGTTACATATCGGTTTTATTGACTGTCTCATATATCATCGTGTAAAGTGGAGTAAAAGTATTGAAAGCTGATATTCATGATGATGATGACGAGGAGGAGGAGGAGCAAGAGGAGGAAGAGACGGATGATGATGATGGTGATGATGATGATGATGATGATGATGATGATGATGATGCGTTCTCTGCCCGAAAGGCAGGTCCATTGGCTTTATGCCACTCGGGGACGAGGTGAGTGAAGTGGTTTCCCGTTGCCTTCCTCACAGACAATTGTGGGTGAGCAACTTGACCAAGGTCGCTACGCAGTGACTTGAGGCAGATTCGAACCCGCGACCGTTCGGTTACGAGGCAAAGACCACACCACTACACCACCGAGTCCCACCCTGATATTAAGAGGTGATATTTGTATCGATATCGGATGATCCTATCCATTCAGATATGATTCTTGGTTTCACATTTTGGCCCTTGTATTAATACTGGACAGTAGTAGGCCTACCTCATCTTAAAATAAAGTATCCCATAACCCACAAGTGAGACGTAGGGGGGGGGCTCATCTCCTTTTCTAAGCCCTTGAACCGGCAGTGGACTAATCCCAACTTCCTGTGCATCGCAAGACTTAACGTTTACTTCCCATGTTACACCGTTACCAAATTACATTGCTTGGTGACAGAGGCACGGTGTGCGCAAACAACTTGCCCAGGGTCGTTACACGGAGTCGAACCTGCAACCGCATGATCTTTGACTAAACGCGTTACCGATAGATCATCGTGTCGCATCTATCCTATCCTGATTCGACCTCTTCCCCTTACCTGAGTTTCCAGTTCAAATCCAAACACCACCCACCGTAGCAGTCTGACTGTCTGCCTGCCTGACTCTTGGATCTTGACCTGGAACCGAATCGTTCTTGCATATCGATTTTGTTTCGATTGAGCGCCTATGAATGTGCTGGTTCCCGTGACAGCTTTCGTTGCGCGCTGTAGAAATCACGAATTTGCGATTTACGATTTTATCCACCGTAGCCACACTTCCAGTTTCTGTAACCTATAGGAATTCGACCTGGTTTCTCAATTGGATTGTGATTCTGATTCTGATTTCATTTAAAACGACCATCGATTGATGTCTTAGACATTATGAAGACGACACAAACAGATCATTAGATTAGATTAGATTAGACTAAACGAGACTAGAATAGATTAGATTAGATTAGATTAGATACTGATACCACATATTACTAACTATTCAATCACCAAATGTTTGGGCTCTTGTAATGACCCTTGATACTAGTACCTCTTCAATCACAAAGAGATACAATTCACTTCAGGAACTGACCCTTCGTGAACTCTGAGCAATAATAGCACAAGGCCCCGAGCTTACTCAGCTGCAGGCTTTTAATTACAATCACCAAGTACATGTTTCTGCTATCACTTCCACGCCATTCAGGTCCACATAAATCACACAGGCAATTAAGATCGGATTCATAGTAACGATTCATAGTAACGATTCAGTGGTAACGATTCACGCCTAGAAATAAAGTCATTGACACCATCATAAACGTCGCTTTAATGACGCAATATTTTGTTCATGAAAATCAATATACTCTGATTTCGATTCGTTTCCTCCTTTTTTGAACCAGCAGCTGTAGCTAACGACTTCAATTTTTTTACTCTCTTCATTTGAGACTTCTGAGAATAGTTGCCGTTTGGGGAAAAAATTGATAATAAACCTATTCTTATCTTGTGCCAAGTCTGCCGAGTATTCGATCGTTACGGAAGCGAAACAACGTTCGTAATGTAATCGTAAGCTGGAGATTTCTACAGCGCCTAACGAAAGCTAAGTCGCGAGGACCAGCTTATTCACAGGCGCTCAGTCAAAACAAAATCAACGGCAGGAATGGTCCGGATTCACGTAATGATCTCAGATTTCAAGAAAAAAAGGCAATTAGAAACTGAGAGGAGTAGACTTATATATAGCGTCGGAAAAATGCAATTAAAAGGTGTCTAATAAGAATTTATTATTTATAAGTGCATTAGTGACATCAGCTAGAGCCGTTGACAATGACCTTCCCTTACCTTACAAATCGCCTCCGACAACAAAATGCATACTTTGCATTTATACATCATCAGAAATGTATGACACTGTCGATAACAACAACAACAACAACAACAACAACAACAACAACAATAATAATAATAATAATAATAATAATAATATAATATAATATAATATGATGATGATGATGATGATGATGACGATGATGACGATGACGACGATGATGATGATGATGATGATGATAATAATAATAATAATAATAATAATAATAAAATAATATAATATAATATGATGATGATGATGATGATGATGACGATGACGACGATGATGATGATGATGATAATAATAATAATAATAACAACAACAACAATAAAATGTACAGCCTGTACCTTAAACATGAACTTCGGTCAGACGGCAGACGGATCTCGTCCTTAGTCCTCCACTGGAGTGTTAAGGACGTCCGCAAAGGAAGTGTGGGTAACAAAAATGCCGACAAATGCGAACAAGGCGAGGTAGGGGCCCAGAGCAGGTCATTTTTGCAAAAGTTCTTTATGGCGACCCATTGAGAGGCGTTATATAAATGCCCTTTTACGGTTCTGGCTACACTACAAGCCAGTGGTAAATCCATAAATAGACAGATCTACAGCGACCAACACTTAAACCAAACCAGCAAAACAGGAAATTATCTTTTGCGTAGTAACTGGCAATCTTTTGTATCTCTAGATCTGTTTTAGCCCAACAAAATGAAAATTCCCTGCTTTCATTACAGGCCAAGCATTATCATTACTGTTGTTTTTGTTGTTGTTATTTTTGGTGGTGGTGTTAGTAGTAGTAGCAGCATCAGCAGTGGTAGTAGTAGTAGTAGTAGTAGTGGTGGTAGTAGTAGAAGTAATGGTAGTAGTAGCAGTAGTATTAGTAATGGTAGCAGTAGTAGTGGTAGTAGTAGTAGTAGAAGTAATGGTAGCAGTAGTAGTGGTAGTAGTAGTAGAAGTAATGGTAGTAGCAGTAGTAGTACTAGTAGTAGTAATAGTAGTAGAAACGATTTATTAAAAGACAACCCGTTACTTAAATAAGCAGTATGTAAGGAGATTGTGGAGTCCCAGTAGCCCTACTGTTGCCATTTCTTGCCTGGTTACCTACATTGGTTAAAGCGTATGTCAAGGCATCTCAGTGGGCGTGAGGATGCCAGTTCGCATACCGATACTGGCTTATTTCAGAAATTGTAATCTCGGGCTAGCACGGTCCGTACAAGTGGGACCTTAAATGGCGTGGTGCCCATTCAAACTTGCAGCTGTGGTGAAGGATCTCACCCGATTAATTCACTGAAAAATTAGCAGGGCGATGCCTTACGGTGGCTATAGAAAAACGTGTACATTTACAATTTGAAATTCATTTCCATGGTTACTATCATGTCTACGATTACCATCATTCATCTCTATGGTTATTGGTCATCGTCCACTGTTGCCCTGTTTGCCGTTCACGTACTTATTTATTAACTTACCAACATGATTAATGAATTAACTAATTGATCAATCCAGTATTCAGAGGAACATTGACATTATTGAAATGAGCTGTTGATAGCCGAAAATCTAATCTGCAGTTTGTAAAGGAACCCGTTGTTGAAGCAATGCATAGATTCACACCACGAATACGTAAGTTTACTTCCTGAAGAATGAATACTTCATTGTGCAAATATGAGAGCTATATAACGTGGGGAAAAGCGATTTAAAGGTGTCTACAGAGACCTTAATATTTGTAGTATTAACGAGTGTTTAACGACATCTGACGTCTACCAGGGCCGTTACACCACACCATGGTTAAACAAATCTCCTCTTGGATGGCATCTAATCTCTTATGCCTGAACCCATCTAAAACTGAATTCATACTTATAGGCCTACGTGAACAGCTCAAGAAAATTCCTGACCCCTCAGCCTAGATTCTGCCTCCATCCTTTAATACTAACTCTTCTGTCCGCAATTTATGTGTTATTTTCGACCAGAACATTACTTTTTCTGATCATATCACCCATCTTTCCCGCTCCTGCTTTATGCATATCCCCGACCTTAGCAGAATCCGCCCTATGCTTGATTTCAAAACCGCATCTACCATTGCCACATCCAGAGTCCATGCAAAACTTGACTACTGCAATTCACTTTTCCTCAATATTGACACAACCCAGATTAGCCGCCTTCAAGCTACATGTATTCAGAATGATCTCGCTCGTGCTGTCACCAAAACCCCCAAACACCATCACATCAACCCTGTTCTCAAATCACTGCACTGGCTTAAAATACCAGAACGAATCGAGTACAAAGTCCTATCACTTACATACAACACACTTTAATCTTCCCAACCATCCTATCTTCGACAGTTATTTACAATACAACCGTTTCGCTCAACTCGCTCTTCTTCTGCCCTAACACTTCTCCGCCCTCCAGTCACCTCATCCTTAAAATTTGGTAATCGCTCCATAGCCATAGCTGCCCCACCACGCTGGAATAAACTCCCCCCAGAACTGCGAGAGTTTTCTGACCCATCATACAAACTCATCGATGCTCCACCGCTTGCAATTCCTGCTTCGGCCTTTCACTCAAAACTCAAAACATTCCTCTTCCACAGATCCTATCCTGACACCCCTTCTTCCTTTTATCTGTCTCTGCTCTCCAACCCCAAACATCACCCACCGTATCTAACACGCTGTCTCTCTGCCTGACTCTTGGATCTTGACCCGGAACCGAACCCTTTTGCTTATCGATTTTGTTTTGACTGAGCGCCTGTGAAAAAGCTGGTCCCGGCGGCGCCGCTATCGTTGGGCGCTGTAGAAATCTTGGAATTACGATTACGATTACGATTTACATAGCTTCCGAACACTGAACGAAACGTTGGCGGAAAATGAGGAATTTATAACGTCAGAAAGGCGACAAAAAAGGTGTCTAAACAGAGCCTACTTTTTATGTGTAGCCCTTTACATTGGGTGGCGTAGACATTTCCCATGCGATACACTGAAAGTATACGTAATAAATAATAATATTATTTATTACGGTCTATCTATCATACACCATTGGTGTATTTACTGTATTATATATATATATATATATATATATATATATATATATATATATATATATATATATATATATATATTATATATATATATATATTATATATATATATATATATATATATATATATATATATATATATATATATATATATATATATATATATATATCTCTCTCTCTCTCTCTCTCTTTTATCCAGGCTTCGTACTGGCACCAGCTGACTAAAGGCAATGGTTAAGTCTGGGATACCAGCGAGTAGTTTCCAGTGTTTAACGACATCTTATGGCATAAAATAAAAGTAAATGAAAATTTACACGTTTTTCTATAGCGACCTAATGGTGTCGACCTGCTCATTTTTTAATGAATTAATCATGAATAATTAATCAAATGCCTTTGATGTCGATCGGAAAAATTTGTGTACATTTTCTGCTGCGTTCACCGTTTATATTACTTATTTACTCATTCCGCGCGTAATAGTTCCTCAGTTTAACGACAGATTAATATGGCATCAAAGGCCGTTGCCGTCGCCCACCTACTTTATCCAGGCTTGGGACTGGCACTACCCCCAAACAACGCAGTGGCGGAACTCGAGTAGGCCTATATATAGCTTCGAAAAATATGATTAAAAGGTGTCTAATGAGAATTTATTATTTATAAGTGTATTAGTGACATGTACGGCCGTTGACATCGACCTTATAAATCGTCTCTAAAAACAAAATGCATGCTTTGCATTTATACACCATCAGAAACGTATGGCACGGTAGAGGACCAATATTACTGTTATTAATTAGTAACTTCTAGAGCCCCGGTGTCTAATGCACATTCTTGTAGCACATGGCCTCACTGGCCATCGGCTCTACGACGTTGTCCGAGCCACAACACTGGCCAGGAAACTACAAGCCTATCCCGTGTGGTGGGGCTATGCTGGGGCACAGGTTAGGGCTCGGCTCCAGGCTTTGATGCGGAGACTTGTGCGTCTCAGCTATCTTCCTTGGAACTCCCCAACGTTCGATGAACTCTGTGGCACAGCTGATGCTCGTCTTTTTAAAGCAATCTTGACCAACCCAAATCAAGTCTTACATCAGCTACTCCCACCAATTAAAACCCTCAGTTATTCCCTACGGCCCCACACCCATGATCGTATTATTCCTCCTGCTGACAATTTAACGCGTAAATGTTTTATTGTTAGGATGTTGTAAGAATATTAAGTTTAATTGTGTTCTTAAATACTTGTAAAGCGATGTGCGATTAGCTATTGGTTAATAAAGAATATACTTACTTACTTACTTACTTATTGACTTACTCATTTACTTACTTACTTACTTACTTACTTACTTACTTAGTATCAAATTCAAGCCGCGTTCAACTCAACATTGGCCCACGGTACCCAGGGATAAATCCAACTGTCTTTCAGCGACTTTAGACGGCTGCTAATTAAATTCTCGTCCTTAGAAAAGGTACAAGACAAATGCACGAAGCTTAACACATTCTGTTTATTAGCAGAAGCTCAGTCTATGCAAGATAAAGACCCAACTGACACAAGGATGAACCTATAGCATCCGGACTTTTGTGGCAAGCGATAGAATGATACACGTACGATTGCCGAGCTGATAGAGAAATATTGCCCGCGGGACGGACTTGCCTTTAATAAACACCCGAAATGTTCAGCCACCGATGATGTGAAGCCAGCTAAAGGTTCTAGCCGCTCAGCAGATCCGTAGAATACGAAAACAACCCTTGCCTGGGCGCCTCCGGGATTTCAAGCTGGAGTAGCGAAGATGTGCAGAAATCTACGTCACAGGCATCACTTATTACATGCGCAAGTGTAGTAACACTGTTGAATGTATCGCTTTATTGCTGACTATGCATTATAATATCTTCTCGCCTAGCGAGATATTGTTATTTTTATATTAGTGCCTTCTTAGTCACTGTTTAACATGAGCAAACTTCATATATAGATAGTTTCGAAATCTTTGGGTTTCAATAGAATTAAAAAAACAAAGTTATTCAACTTTAAAATAAAGTAAGTTCGACGTCAACGGCCCTGGAAGTCACAAGATATCGTTAAACACCCAAAACTACGTTAGCCCACATTTAGACACCTTTAAGAAACTTTCCAAGACGCTATAAAGAAATCAACTCCGCCAATGCTTTGTTTGTGGGTAGTGCGAGTCCCAAGCCTGGATAAAGGAGGAGGGCGACGGCAACGGCCTTTGATGCCATAAGCTATCGTTAAACTGGGGAACCACTACTACTCTGCATACTAATCTTCATACTAATGGTCGACGTCAGTGGTGCTGGCAGCCATAAGATATCTCTAGGAATGGAATCTGCTATAACGAAAACTTATAATATTTATATGAATTCTCATTTTCAGTTTTATATCTACTAGTAATACGCAATGAATCATCACAACTTGTGTCTGCCAGCGCCGTTGACGACGACCTCACCTAACCTTATTTTATAATTTAAATTTGACCTAAAAATCAGTTCCAGATTTTAACATCGCCCTGCAACATCAAAGGCCGTTGACGACAAACGAGCAGATAGGTAGTTTCTGTTTAACGACGCTGTGTCATAAGAAGGATGATAAGCGACGCCCTCCTCCTTTATTAGCCTTTGCTTCGGACTGGCACTACCCGACAGTGGCCGAAGCTGGACGGCGGGAGAACAATTTCTAATAAACTTGTTGCTACATAAATAAAGGTGTCTAAGAGGTGACTACAATCATGTCATCAAACCAAGTATAGTTTACTTGTTTTCATGACTGCTACATTGCATGACATGAATTACAATATGTGTGTCTCATCAGTTTAACGGCAATTCATGGAACCAAAGGCCGTTGAAGTCTATAGGAAATTTTTTTACAATCTTCACTATTTGTAGGATAAACTGTTTTTCATCGTGAATGCTGTATAATTTTTGTTGGAATTTGTCACAAATTTTAAGGTGTCTAATAAGTGGCTACTTGGGCTAAATCATTAATGACATTTTGAGTATATTATAGACACCTTTATCTGCTTGGCAAACTTCTTATAAAGGCTAATCCCACACTCAGTATTCAGACCACAAAACAAGTTTGACAGATGTTAATCGCTATGTGCCATAAGAGACCGTTAACTACTTGTAATAAAAACATTAAATATTGCTAGGTATTAATAAAATTAGGGTAGTTAGATGTCTTTCATCACTTTTTCGACGCTATATATATATATTCCTACATTTTGCATATGTGCGAACTGTATAGTATATCAATGGACAGGATATTATATTAAAACGGCATGGTGAGATTGCCAATGCTCGAGGGTTTAAGGTAACTAAGGTAAGGTAAGGTCAGGGATCACTAAGATTTTGCTCCTTAGTTATCTAGGCACTTAATAAAGCGCCATTTTGTACATCACAAAAGCTATACGCAGAGTTCAACTTTGATTAAATGGCATTTTATGAGTCTCTTCTCAGCCACTGTTAGATTAGGACGAAGTTCTCATACAGACTTTTCCAAGGTCTTTGGGTTTCAATAGGATTTTAAAAATAATTTAATCAACTCTAGAGTAAGATAAGTTCGACTTCAGTGGCCTTGATAGTCACAAGATATGGTTAAACACCCGAAACTAAATTAGTGTCCATAAAGACACCTTTAAATACCTTTAACTCACATTATAAATTCCTCATCATCATCATCATCAACAACCGTGGGCTCAATGCCCGTAGGTGTCCGATGCCCGTTTCACAATGTGTCTCCACTCGATTCTGTTTTGAGCCGCATGTCCCAGTCTCTGCAAGTCCGCGCCACACCACTCCTCAATGTCATCCACCCACTCTCGATGTGGTCTGCCTCTCTTGTTCGTACCTTCCATAATTCCAAACATCAGAGTCTTAATATTTCTGTCATCCTTCATTCTACAGATATGTCCAAACAATCCAATAAATTCCTCGTTTTCGTTTAAATAGGAAGTATTCCAATCCTGCTTTTATTCAACGGCGCTGGCAGCCATAAGATGCTGCTAAAAAATGGAAATTACTATGGCGACAACTAACAAAAATTTTAATTTGACCTAATTAGTAATTCCAGAGTTAAGCGTCGTTTACGACAAAGGTAGTTTCTGTTTAACGACGCTGCGGCATAATGAAGATAATCAGTGTCGCCCTCCTCCTTGATTCAAAACTTCGGACTGGCACCACCCACCAATTAAAACAGTTAAAGGAGCAGTGGTAGTAGTTCCAGTGTTTGACGACATCTTATGACATCAAAGGCAGTTGACGTCGCCCTCCTCCTTTATCCAGGCTTGGGACTGGCACTACCCCCAAACAAGGCAGAAAGAGAAGTGGCAGTAGTAGCAGTTCCTCAGTTTCACGACAGCTTATGGCATAAAAGGCCGTTGCCGTCGCCCTCCTCCTTTATCCAGGCTTGGGACTGGCACTACCCCAAACAAAGCAGTGGCGGAGTTTGGAAGTGGGCCTAATAGGTTTCTAAGAACTTCGCCACGTAAATAAAGGTGTCTAAGGGGCGACAGCAAATATGTCATCAAACCAAGTATAATTTACTTGTGTTTGCAACTACTACATAACGTGACTTTGCATAATATGACTTACATTATGTGTAGATTACCTTGCCTTATGTTCTTCATGGATTCCAACGGTTTTACGACATCTAGTGACATCAAAGGCCGTTGAACTCGATGATGTATTCGAGATTATGTTTTCATCGTGAATGCTAAATTATTTAAGTAGAATTTAGCTTTTCTGATCACATCACCCATCTTTCCCGCGCTTGTTTTATGCATATCGCACAATCAGCCCTATTCTTGACTTCAAAACTGCCCCTACCAATTGCCACATCCATAGTCCAGCACAATTTGACTAATGAAATTCACTATTCCTGAACATAGACACCACCCAAGTAAACTATTTTCAAGTTATACAGAATGCTATCGATCTTGATATCACCTAAACCCCCAAACACCATGACATCGCTTCTGTTCTCAAATCACTTCACTGGCGTAAAATACCTGAATGCATAGACTGCAAAATCCTACCACTTACCTATAACACACTTCAATCCTTTCAACCCTCCTAACTTCGTCAGTTATTTACAATCCAACCACTCTGTTCAACCCACTACTCTTCCATCCTAACACTTCTCCGCCCTCCCGTCATCTAAGCTTTAAAATTTGAAAAATCGGTCCACAGCCGTAGCTGCTCCACCCCTCTGGAATAAACTCCCACCAGAATTCCGGCAGTTTTCTGACCCATCAAACGAACTCATCAACACTTTACCTCTTGCAATCTCTGCAATCTCTCGAAACTGAAAACACTTCTCTTCCGCAGATCCTATCCCGATTTCTCTTCTCGCTTTATCTATCCCGCAGATACAATTCCAAACACCACCCACCTTAGCCATCTGACTGCCTGCCTGACTCTTTGAATCTTGACCTGGAACCGAACCTATCTTGTCTTTCTATTTTGTTTTGACTGAACGCCTGTGGATGAGCTGGTTCCGGCGACTTAGCTTTCGGTGGTCGCTGTAGAAATTTCGATATTACTGTTACGATTACGATTATCCAGCTGGTCCAGTTTCAAAACACCACGAAGCGTTGCCGTCTGAATGTCTGCCTGCCTGACCCCTAGATCTTTACCTAGAACTGAATCCAACCTTTCTGCCTATCGATTTGGTTTTCACCAACCGCCTGCGATTGAGCAGGTTCCAACGACTTAGCTTTCATTGGCGTTGTAGAAGTCTCCAGTTTACGATTACGATTATGAATATCGCGGCAACTTTTCGTAGGCTTAACCCAAGCAATTACGAGTGTTTGCAACTTTCCATGCGCTAAGCAAGCCAATCGAAAGCTGCCGATTTCAAACGAATCAAAGATTCTGCCAATTCATCCCTTTTGATTTCTGATCGCCAAATTCCTTACGATGGACAGCGCAATTTCAAATCCTTTTTGATGATGTCAGTCGTTTTGGTCCGGTTTGATCGACTGAACACATCACCAAGACAGCTTGAATATTAAGTATAGGTATATCGAATATCTTTGCGTAGACGTGTCCCTACTCCCCTTCTTCCTCTTTCCCTCTTTCGGCTCCAATCCCAAACACCATCCACCGCAGCTGCCACGCTGTCTCTCTGCCTGACTCTTGGATATCGACCTGGAACCGAGCACTTTTGCCTATCGATTTTGTTCTGACTGAGCGCCTGTGAGTAAGCTGGTCCTCGTTATGTGGCTTTTGTTGGGCGCTGTAGAAATCTCGGGATTACGATTACGATTCCACTCTTAGTCGGGGTTTACTCAAAGTATAGGCCTATTTCCAGTGATGAGTGGAAGTAATGCGAGTAGATTTGCGCGCAATGGTTACTGGCCTTTTTAGGACATTTCACATCCGTCGCCCTTTGATGCGAACTATTCAGTTTACTACCGATGTGCAAACTGCCTTTTTGTTGGCGATTATGGTCGATGAATTCTGTTTACCATCTTTTCCTAAATCGGCGACACCGAAATTTTACGCTACGTGCTGTAATATTATTATCAATAAGTAAATGCGCCGATGTAGTAGTAGTTCCAATGTTTAACGACATCTTATGGCATCAAAAGCCGTTGATGTCGCCCTCCTCCTGTATCTTGGCTTGCGACTGGCACTACCCGACTAAAGGCAGCGCCATAGTTTTGCGCCTGTGACATCTACGCAGTGAGATACTTAACTGTATCCAATGCACAATGACATATATAGTGATGAACAAAAGTATTTTAAAGGTGTCTTAGAGCAACTTAATATTGTTAGTAGAATCGAGTGTTTAACAAATAATGATGATGATGATGATGATAATGATGATGATGATGATAATAATAATAATAATAATAATAATAATAATAATAATGATGATGATGATGATGATGATGATGATGATGATGATGATGATGATGATGTTGATGACGATGATGATGATGATGAAGATGATGATGATGATGATGATGATGATGATGATGATGATGATGATGATGATGATGATGATGATGATGATGATGATGATGATGATATAATAATGATAATAATGAATAATAATAATAATAATAATAATAATAATAATAATAATAATAATAATAATAATAATAATAATAAGCACACCAAAGCCAAGCCACAATCAGGTCAGTATCCAGAAGGTCAGACCACAGTCCACAAAACACAGAGGCAGCAGACTCTGGATAAGCAATTTTTAAAAGTTGAGAACGAAATGACATAAGCGACTGGTGGGCAGAACGAATAGACACAGGAAGAGAGTTCCAAAATTTAGTTCCAGAAACCCCAGAGAAGAATAATCAAATGAAAAATGATAAGTCTGGGGAATGGGAACTGATTTTATGTATCGTAATCGTAATTCCTTAGATTTCTACAGCGCCTAACGAAAGCCACGTCACCGGGAACAGTCAAAACAAAATCGATAGACAAAAGGGTTCGGTTCCAGGTCAAGATCCAAGAGTCAGGCAGAGAGATAGCCTCGCAGGTACGGTGAGTGATGTTTGGGATTGGAGCAGAGAGACAGACAGACAGACAGACAGACAGACAGAGACAGACAGAGACAGAAAGAGACAGAGATAGAGAGATAGAGAGAGAGAGAGATAAGAGGAAGGATAGGATCTGTGAAACAGGAATGTTTTCAGTTTCGAGTGAAACGCCGATGCAGAAATTGTAAGCGGTGATGAGTTTGTATGATGGGTCAGAAAACTGTCGCAGTTCTGGGGGGAGTTTTTTCCACAGTGGTAGGATTTGTGGTATCGTGGTACAGTATTGTGGTTTAGTGCTCGGAGCAATGGTGCAGCAACAAGGTAAAATAACCAAGGTAAGGAAAGGTACAGTAAGGTATGGTAAGGTACAGTAAGAACACAGTAATCGTAGGCTAGAGATTTCTACAGCGCCAAACGAAAGCTAAGTCGCGGGAACCAGCTCATTCCCACTCGCTCAGTCAAAACAAAATCGACAAGCAGGAAGGGTTCGGTTCCAGGTCAAGATCCAAGAGTCAGGCAGGTGGATGGCAGGTGGATGGTGTATGGAATTGAACCGGAAAGTGAGATACTTGAAGTGGAAGAATCAGGATAGGATTTGTGGAAGAGAACTGTTTTCAGTTTTGATTGAAAGACCTGCGCAGAGATTGCAAGGGGGTGAAGTATTCTTTCAGATCACGAACTCATGAATTCTTCAACAACTGAATGAATAGCTGTTCGTTAAGTATGCATGCACTTGTCTCCTTCAGACGATGAGCCGCGAATTAATGAACCGGTCTGCTCTCCGAACTGGCAAACACGAACTAGAAGGTTCACCTGCCAATTCCACCCGACCCAACGGGACACCAAAAGATCCAATTTGTCGATAACAAAGAGTCGGGCAAACCCACCGCAGCGAGGTCTTGTTCGGTGGAAATTTTTGCGATCTTTTTTCAGTCATATTCCTTTTTCAGCCTCTTTTCCCACATTTCCCTGGCTTTTTCACCCATTTCCTGAAGAAAAGTGTTATCTTTTTCATCAGTTTCTCAACTGTTCCTGTCTTTTCCCCCACTTTTTACAATTTTCCGACGATGACGACGGTAATGATGATGATGATGATGATGATGACGACAATGATGATGATGATGATGATGATGATGACGACGACAATGATGATGATGATGATGACGACGACGATGACGACGATGATGATAGACGTATGCACCTGCTACTGTCTTGTTAATGGAACACTCAGTGAGTGCTTTCAAAACTTGTCACTAGGTGTCAAAAGCATTAAAAACAGTCTTTTTGTCACTTCTACATATTTCCCCATCCTTACACAAAGGACCCATCTTCACATCGAGACTCGAACCCACGACACAGCAGCTAATGGGACACCACACATCACCACTACGCCGGCAACACCATCCAACCCGACAAGATCAGAAACGATAATAGACCATGCATACATGCATAGGAAATGTCGGCACGGGGTCAAAGTTCATCAGACAAAACAGCGGATCAACAACATGGCGTCTGCGACATCAACAATGGAGCATCGCGTCGTCAATGCTCAGTGGAGCAACGAACGGCTTAAGCATCAAGAGCCCTGCTTTCAAAAGT
The DNA here is from genome assembly GCA_964023275.1 of Norana najaformis. Taxonomy (NCBI): domain Eukaryota; kingdom Metazoa; phylum Annelida; class Clitellata; order Crassiclitellata; family Hormogastridae; genus Norana; species Norana najaformis. The sequence goes on along the minus strand of OZ029920.1, from coordinate 3,052,088 downwards.
CATGTCTGGCAGTGTAGAGTACACGCTAATGTGGCCAGAAAGTCATGTCTGTTGACTGTTACTACACTGGCCGAGTTTACGCGCATATTTGATTGAACATAATAAGTGAATTTATACTTATTAATTCCTGTTGTTAGTTAGGTTTCCTGGGTTTTATTATGAAGGTTCTGTTTGCTCAAGTCCAGTTGGACTATTTTAAGTTGATTATCAGTCATTTCAAATAGCATTCCATGTGACATAAGACAGAAAGAAACGTGAAGTAGAAAATGTAGAAACCCAGAAAAGTAATAAAGTGTACAGTAATAAAAGTAATTAAAGTAATAAAAGTAGCAAAGTGGGTAGAAAGTAATAAATGTGAAGTAGAAAATGTATAAACCCACAAAAGGTTAAAAATTAGCAAACTACTGGGCAAATAAAAAAGTAATTTAAACACTCAGGAAATAAAAAGTTTGTCAATTTTTTGACCCAAATAAGCGGAACATAAATCTTTATGGGTCGGCCTCTTGTACCCCAAATGCATTTTATGCTGTTGTATTTGGGAGCAAAAAATAAAATGAAATATGAATGAAGTTTGTAAATGGAGTAGGCAAGGAAGCAAGGCCGTGCTAGCAAGGTCCGTTCACGTGACTTTAAATGGCGTGGCGCCCATTCAAACGGGCAGCGGTGATGAGGAATCTCACACGATAAATTCACTGAAAAATTAGAATCGTCGAGGCCATAGGGTCGCTATAGAAAACACGCACATTAGATTTACACTCTCTTTCTTCCTTGTTTTTCCTGTATAGCTGCTAAGTATTTTTGTAAACTGTTGTCAATGCAGAACACAAACCTGGTCGCTTTGCTTAGACACCTGTTAATCACTTCTTACCAATGCTATATATTTGACAATGTCAACTCCGCCACTGCCTTGTTTTGGGGTAATGCCTGTCCCAAGCCTGGATAAAGGAGGAGGGCGACGGCAACGGCCTTTTATGCCATAAGCTGTCGTTAAACTGAGGAACTACTACTGTTAATCGCTAGCCCGTTACATCATTTCTGTGACAACCACGAGATGTCGTTAAACTCTGGCTAGCAATACAAATATTCGATTATATATAGACACCTTTAAATCGCATTTACCGAAGCAATATACGCTTCAATTTCGCTCAATCCTTTCGATTAACTGTTACCCGCTTGTCAAAGTTAACTGCTCTGGCAGCCAAAATATATATTTGACATTGAATACTAATACAAAAGGCGTGGCGCCCATTGAAACGTGCAGCGGTGGCGAAGGATCTCACCCGATTAACTCATTGAAAAATGAGGAGGGTCGAGCCATACGGTGGCTATACAAAATCCGTGTACATTTACAGTTTCAAATATTATGTTGCGCTTAGACACCTTTAAATCGCATTTCCCGAAACTATATATAAGCCAATTTCTCTCAATCGTGAAATCGTAGTCTAACTGACATTAGGTCGACGTCAACGGCCCTAGAAGCCACAAGATGTTGTTAAACACTGAATACCAACACAAAAGGCGTGGCGCCCATTGAAACGGGCAGCGGTGGTGAAGGATGTAACCCGAGATAGGTTCATTGAAGTGAGCGGAGTCTATGCCATACGGTCGTTATAGAAAAGCTTGTATATTTACATTTAATTAACTTATTTCTGCCAATTTCTGGGTTCAACAAAACAAGCAATTGGCAAAGGTTTTTGCCTCCAGAGTGTTTAAAAACTGTTTCACTTTCCCATCATTTTGCTGATTTTTTATCTAATTTTCCTGGTTGTTACATATTTTACTAGAAGTTTCTTAATTTCCAAACCTCTGCATCGCTCTTGACCAACCATAACCCATTCGAAATTGGTGACGGTAAAACCTGAAAGTTTTGGGGTGTTCGAGATCGCTAAAGCTTTCTTAACTACGGCCCTGCTTTCCCCATCAGCTTCTACAGCAACTAATAACAATCCAACAACTTCTTCAGCACCATTGTACACAAAAATAAAGGAGGCTGCAAGGTAGAATGTACGGGTTCGAGCCTCCCTAAGACGGTTACTGTGGGGCACGGCACCCGATTGGTTAGAGGTCCCGGTTTGTATGTAGGTCATGGTAGCCAATTGGTTATAGCATTCGGCTTGTATGTAGGTCACGTCAGCAGATTGGTTAGAGGTCTTGGCTTGTATGTAGGTCACGGTAGCCGATTGGTTACAGGGCTCGGCTTGTATGTAGGTCACGATAGCCGATTGGTTATAGTATTCAGCTTGTATGTAGGTCACGGTAGCCAATTGGTTAGAGGGCTCGGTTTATAACGCTGTGAGCACGGGTTCGAGCCTCATCCTCTGAGACGGGTACTCTGTCCTGCACTCACAACTGCTCAGCGCCATCGACTAATGTTCAGTCATAGGATAGCGGTCTTAATAACCACAAAAATTAAAATACTAGTACTAAAATACTGGTACTAAAAATACAAAAATGTAGGGCCTTGAGCGAATCTGACAAACATCGATCGATACTTTGTCACCAGCCAGTAGCCAGTAGCGCTTAACAATTGCAAAACTAATTCCGGCACTAGACATGACTATAATAAGCGATGGGGACAACGTTGGTGCAGAAACGATGTTTACCCATTCCACTCGGGTCCTCCACCGTCTGATGGACTTTCTAGGGTGCACAGAGGAAGAAGTGGTGAGGGGAATAGGTCGGGGGAATGTCTCCGGGGTGGAAAATCCCCAAGCAACCCAAACACGGACGAGACAGCGGAGGAAGGGGAATAAGCAAATGGCGGTCGCTTGGAAACAGGAGGCGAAGCGCAGAGCCGACACTGAAGGAGCAGCGAAGCAGTAAATGTCCCCTCGAATGACACACACAACACAACGCGTGCTGTCGAAATAAAACACAACACGCTATCCATTCCATTCCCTCCACAAAAACACACACGCACACACACGAACACAAATACACACACACTCACACACCTAAACACAAATACACACATACGCACACACACGCACACACACGCACACACACACATACACGCACATACACACACACACAAACACACATACACGTACACGTAAACACACCTACACGCACACATACACACGCGTGCACACACACGCACACATAGGCACTCACACGCACACACACATACACACATACACGCGCGCGCACATATACACACACGCACACACACATTCATACATATGTTATATGTATGAATATAGCCATACGATAAATACATGTATATACATATGTTTATGCCTAGATGCCATGTTTATAATTAGCTCGTTGATTGCACTTAATATAGACATAAAACCACATGAGTCCTTTCATTAGGTACTGCATATAGGACAAAGTGCAGTCAGGGAGGATCAGGAAGAGGAAGTGAAGGAAGAGAAGAGGAAGAGAAGGAAGACCAGTAGGAGGAGGAGGTGAAAAGGAAGAAGAGGAAGAGGAAGAGTGCAAGAGAAAGAGAAGCAAGAACATTGGGAGGAGGTGGAGGAAGAAATGAGGAAGAGGAGCAAAAGAAGGAAGAGGAAAATGAGAAGTAGGAAGATGAGAAGGAACAGGAGGAGGATAAAAAAGAAGAGGAGGAGGAGAAAAAGGAGGAGAAGAGGATGAGCAGGAGGAGGAGAAAGAACAAGAAGAGGAGAGAAGGAGGAGAAGGAGAAGGAAGAGGAGACGGAAGAGGAGAAAATAAAGGAAGATGAGGAGAGATAGAGAGAGGAAGAGGAGGAAGAAAAGAAAGAGGAAGTGGAGGAAGAGATGCAGGATGCTGGCAGAAGGGGAGGGTGGAGGATCATGGGGTAGAAAGGATGCGAGAGGAGCAGGTGGACTTTTCTTAAGACAGGAGGAAATGTAGGATAATGGATGACAAGGAAGAGGAAATGGAGATTATGTAGGCGGAAGAACAAGAGGAAAGAAGATGGAGAGAACGACTCAAGAGGATCAGGAGGAGGAGTATGAGGAAGTTCCAGGCAGGAGGAGGTAATGAGGCAGGAGGTACTGAAGGAGGATGGGCGAGAGAGGAGGAAAAAGGAGCAGCGTATACAAAATAGGATAACAACGAGTCTTTTATCAAAAGGAAATGCCATGAAATGAGATTAGTCCAGTTGGGTAGCCAGAGCAATGCTAGTAAGTAAGATGAAACAGGAAATTACTCTTGTCTTCGGACGACGGGTTCAACGTTGTTTCCGTCTCAATTAAAATAACAAAGCGAAGAATGCGCCGTTGAAACGTACATAAGGACATTATATAAATGAAGATTAACCAGCCATAGCAATAGCTGCTCCACCCCTCAGGAATAAACTCCCACCAGAATTACGACAAATATCTGATCCATCATACGAACTCATCATCACTTCACCTCTTGCAATCTCTCCGCAGGTCTTCCACTCAAAATTGAAAATAATCCTGTTTCAAAGATCTTATCTTGATTCTTCCTCTTCTTCACCTTATCTATCCTGCAAATCCAGTTCCAAACACCACCCACCGTAACCGTCTGACTGCCTACCTGCTCGATTCTTGGATCTTGACCTGGAAACGAACTTATTGCCTATCGATTTTGTTTTGACTGAGCGCCTTTGAAAATAAGCTGGTTCCCGCGACTTAGCTTTCGTTGGGCGCAGTAGAAATCTCGAGATTACGATTACGAACTCACCATCACTTCACTCCTTGCCATCTCTCCGCAGTTTTTCACTCTTCCACAAATCCTATCCTGATTCTTCTTCTCTTCTTATCTCACTTTATGACTCAATTCCAAACACCATCCAAAATAACCGTCTGACTGTCTGCCTGCCTGCCTGCCTGCCTGTCTGACTGTCTGCCTGCCTGACTCTAGGATATCGACCCGGAACCGAACCCTTATTGCCTATCGATTTTGTTTTCTTCTTTCTCTATTCCTTCATATCCTTCCTGCCCTTTCTTCTCCTCTTCCACAAATCCCATCCTAATTCCCCCTCTTCCCCTTAACTCTCTCGCCGCTCCAATTTCAAACAACATCCACCGTAGCCATCTGCCTGCCCGTCCGCCCGCCCGAAGCCCGCCTGCCTGCCCGCCTGCCTGCCTGCCCGCCTGCCTGCCTGCCTGCCTCTTGAACCTTGACCCGGAACCGAATCTGGCCCTCCTGCCTATGGATTTTGTTTGCACGAAGCGCCTATGAATACTCTGATTACAGCGGCTTAGCTCTCACTGGGCGCTATAGAAATCTCGAGTTTACGATTATGATGACGTCTTCCGTTCTCTCCAACGAGTGGCAAATGGCCACACGATTCCTCCTCCTCCTCCTCCTCCTCCTCCTCCTCCTCCTCCTCCTCGTCATCCTCCTCCTCTTCCTCCTCCTCGTCCTCCTCCTCGCCCAACTCCTCGTCCACGTCCTCGTCCTCCTCCTCCTTCTCGCCTTCATTTTCCTGGCAATTTTCTTCGGCGGCCGTAAAAGACTGCGCAGCAAGACATACAACAACGCATTAAGGATGTCTGATGTCTGCGATAGTAGCAGTGTGTCTGCCTCTGTGTTTGTACGTGTGTGTTTTTTTTGCATTGTCCGTCCGTCCGTCTGTATGTCTGTCTGTCTGTTTGTATGTATGTATGTATGTATATATGTATGTATGTATGTATGTATGCATGTATGTATATCCGTCCGTCTGTCTGTTTGTCCGTCCCTCCGTCCGTCCGTCTGTCTGTATGTATGTATGTTCGTCTGACTGTTTAACTTGTCCGTCCGTTTGTCTGTCTGTATGTATGTATGTATGTATATCCGTCCGTCCGTCCGTCCGTCCGTCCGTCCGTCCGTCCGTCCGTCCGTCCGTCCGTCCGTCCGTCCGTCCGTCCGTCCGTCCGTCCGTCCGTCCGTCCGTCCGTCCGTCCGTCCGTCCGTCCGTCCGTCCGTCCGTCCGTCCGTCAGCGACGTTGTTTCTGCTGAGTGAGGACTCTATGCAATGGCGTATTGTTCGTTTAAGCAAAGACAGTTATTGAACAGACAGCTGGAGGAGGCAGAAGACTAGGCCACAAGGACTCTTTCAACGCTCGCTCTCTATTCAAAGCACACATTAGGATAAGGAACAGAAGGAGGAGGAGCAGGAGAAGGAGAAGGAGGAAGAGGAGAAGGAGAAGGAGAAGGACAAGGATAAGGACAAGGACAAGGAGAAGGAGGAGGAGAAGAAGGAGAAGGAAGACAAAGAGGAGGAAGAGGAGGAAAAATAGGACAAGGAGGAAAAGGACGAAGAGGAGGAGGAGAAAGAGGAGGAAAACGAGGAAAAGGATAATAGAAATGAAAAGGAGGAAAAGAGAAGGAGGAAGAGGAAGAGGAAGACAAAAGGGGAGGAAGATGAGGAGAAGGAGGAGACGGAGGAACCCATCTTATTCACAGCCGCTCAGTCAAAATAAAATCGACAGGCAGGAAGGGTTCGGTTCGGCTCCAGTTCAAGATCCAAAATCCATTATAGCTTATCCTCTTCTTCCCTTTATCTATCCCCCAGATCCAATTCCAAACAACACCCACCGTAGTCGTCTGACTGATTGGCTGCCTGCCTCTTGGATCTCGACCTGGAACCGAACCCTTCTTGCCTATCGATTTTGTTATCACTGAGCGCCTGTCAATAACGTGGTTCCCGCGACTAAGCTTTCGTTGGGCGCTGTAGAAAACTCGAGTTCACGATTACGATTACGATTACGAGTCAGGCAGGCAGACAGAGTTGCAAACATGAGAAACCTAAATATCATCGTCATCATCATTATCATCACCACCACCACAACCTTCATCATCATCATCGTCATCATCATCATCATCACCACCACCGCCACCACCATCATCATCATCGTCATCATCACCATCATCATCGTCATCATCATCATCATCATCATCACCACCGCCACCACCATCATCATCATCGTCATCATCATCATCATCACCGTCATCATCATCATCATCATCATCATCATCATCATCATCATCATCATCATCATCATCATCATCATCATCATCAAGATCCATGGGCAGAAAGCCTTTAGGTGTCCCAAGCACCTGTCATCACTTGTCTCCATACTCTGCATACTCAAGCTGTGTAAATCCTTCTGGCACCAATCTTTTATATCATCCATCCACTCTCTGTTAGGTCTTTCTCGTCACTCATTTCCATCCATAGTTTCCATCATTAAACCTTTCAGTTTTCTGCTATTGTCCATTCTACATAGATATCCGAATAAACCCAGTTTTCGTCTCATTATTGTTTGTATTGATCTTCCTTTATGTTCAGTCTTTTACGAACCTCCACATCTGTCACCTTCATAGTCCAATTCAAATGTAATACTTTCCCACAGCAATACATCTCGAATGCCCGCGTTGTATCTCGGTCAGCCTTTTTATTGTCCATGTCCCGCACGAACCTAATATAAAACGGTTTAATTGTATCCGCTCGGAACTTACTTCAAGGAATGCAATATCTTCTGTTCCCAGCAGCATGTGGCAATCCCTCCACCGTTTGCGACATCCACATTGAAGAATCTTCCGGATGAAGGACTTCGTGTGGTGCAGCCGACACAGGCTCACGTCCGCCTCAAGTAGCAGTGCGTTATGGGGGTCGGAGCTCGTCAGGGGCCTCGGAGCGAGGACCAGAGGACCCAAGGTCCGGATATCCCGCAACATCAGATCTGTGCGCGAATTGGTCTGCGATGACGTAGTAGGGTTCGTCGAGTTACCGGTGTTGCTGATGCCGGTTGCCATGACGGTGATGGAGTTGATGGAGAGGAGATCGTCGGATTTGATATCCAAAAGGAGGCTGCAAGCCTCTGGACTGATGAGGCTGGCCTCGGCCATTTCGGATGCTATCCGGCAGACAGCGCTCTTGCCAAGAAGATGAACTGGAAATGGAAAACATAAACTTAAACAAATGGTTGATAAGAATGACATGATATTGTTATACTTATTAATATTAATATTGTCTGTCTCTGTCTCCATCTGTCTCTGTCTTTCTGTCTCTGTCTGTCTCTGTCAGTCTGTCTCTGTGTGTCTCTGTGTGCATGTCTCTGTCTCTGTCTGTCTCTGTCTCTGTCTGTCTCTGTCTCTGTCTCTGTCTGTCTCTGTATGTCTCTGTATGTCTCTGTCTGTGGCGACTCTGTCTGTCTCTGTCTCTGTCTGTCGCTGTCTCTGTCTGTCTCTGTCTCTCCCTGTCTCTGTCTCTTTTTCTCGTAAACTCACGCACGCTGCGTCAAACCAGTGGGGTTGTCCGAAGATGCCTTGTCAAGAGCCAACACCAGTCGCCAGAAGACCAGAGAAAGAGTTGAATTTGTAAACAGGAAAAAACCGCCAATGTAAGATATGATGAAAGATAAATCATAAAACTTTAATGACACGGACAACATGCATTTATCAGCAGCGATAAAAGTCTCCACGCGACGACCTGTCGTCAAAAAGTTTCCCTAGAATATTGATTTCCCGCTGCTCAGAGGAGTTCGGCCATTAATGATTTACTACGTCGTTTCAAAGGCCTCCTGGGTTTTCTACATGAATTTAGAATTGTCGCAGCAACTTCACGAGGGACACATTACTTTATTAAGGGAACTGCTGCCTCGTCTGCTCCAAGAGGGCACACTACTAAAAAATAATGGCTTACAAGTCGTGTCTGACAAGAGCAGATACGAATGTGGCTAGAAATTGATTTTTTTGCTAAACTCTAACATCGTTTCGGACGTGGTGGTGTAGTGGTATGGTCGGTGCCTCGTAACAAGAGGGTCGCGGGTTCGAATCTGCCTCAAGCCACTGCGGTGCGACCTTGGACAAGTTGCTCACCCACAATTGTCTGTGATGAAGGCAACGGGAAACCACCTCACTCATCTCATCCCCTGGTGGCATAAAGATAGTGGACCTGACTTCGGGCAGAGACACCATCGTCATCATCAACAACATAATTTGGGCTATCGTATCTAATATAATCTAATGACTTCTATAGCGCCGTTATCATAATGTGCAAGGCATCAATCGATGGTCGCTTCAAGTCAAAATCGCAATCCAATTTCATAGTCCGTTGTAGAAGCCGGGTCGAATTCCGACGGGTCAGAGAAACCAGAAGCCAGGCTACGGTGGGTAAGCGAGTTGAAAGAGATGTTTAGACCTGAATGACCACAGAACTGACCGAACGAATAGAACTTGACAACGAATTCCAAAGCCGTGGACCAGCAACGGAGAACGCTCTTGAACCCAAAACAATCCTGGATCGACATCCAGATATCCAGCAGTGCTCGTAATCCTAAACTCGATATTTCTACAGCGCCCAACGAAAGCTAAGTGGCGGGACCCATGCAAGAGAGACTCCTAAGAGATGACCCCCTAACCTGTCAATACAAGACCACGATCAAAGAAACTGGTTGAAGCACCTACGGAAAAGAAGCCGAGAAAGACGAAGGAGTTGATGTCGTAGGATCAAGTTTCATGCATAAACTACGTTTCATCTCATTCAGTTCAACATTAGATTATCTTAAAAATGCACTAAAGCACGCATACATGCAAGTTCACACACAAACAAACACATACACACACAGAGCGATACATAGACATATACACACAAACATGCATCCATAAAGCTGTACATACATACATTCATGCATACGTACATGCATTCATGCATTCATGCATACATACATACATACATACAAACATACATACATACAGACATACAGACACACATAACATACATACATACATACATACACACATACATGCATGCATACATACATATATACATACAGTCAAGCATTCATGCATACATACATACACATATACATACTTAAGCAAACTGCTTTAATATTCAAAAAATCATCTACTGTTCCCAATCACATCACTCAAACACTCCTTGCTTACACATGGAGATACATCATCGAATACAACACTTGGCAGCCATATCGATTTCTACTCAAGATCCAGGATTTAATTCCGCTCAAGAAAACAGCGTCACGCGATGTCTTTCAAGCTATTTACCAAACACTTCTCTGTTCAAAGCTCTATAAGACTTCTCACACATGTCGGTCAATATCTAGGCAGTCAGTCGCATACCAAATTCAGCATACATATATACTACTACTATTATTTTGCCTGAGATAAGCGTAATCCCTGAGGAACAAAAATTATGCTTGGAGTTGTTAAAGGGCATCTCGAAAATCAGGCCTCGTTCTCGGAAAATGTGCCACGAAAAGCAATGGCTTTACCGCACTCGATACAGAAAGAAAGACGCCGAGAAAGGAAAGCAACACATTATCATTAGCATCATCGTCATAATCATCACAATCATCATCATCATCATCATTTTCAAATGATGATGATGATGATGATGATGATGATTGTGATGATTATGACGATGATGTTAATGATAATGGTAACGATAATGATAATCATCATCATCATCATTTGAAAATGATGATAATGATGATGATGATGATGATGATGATGATGATGATGATGACGATGGTGATACGATGACGATGACGATGATGATGATAAGTTCTCTGTCCGTAGGCAGGTCCAATGGCTTTACGCCACCAGGGGATGAGATGAATGAGATGGTAGCCCGTTGCCTTCCTCACAGACAATTGTCGGTGAGCAACTTGTCCAAGGTCGCTACGCAGTGGCTTGAGGCAGATTCGAACCCGCGACCCTCCGGTTACGAGGCAACAACCATACCACTACACCACCGCGTCCCACACAGACTATCGGTTAGTTTAGATTAACTGATTGCATTTTATACTAGATTTTAGAAGTCTCGTCAGATTAGTCCAGGTTAGAATTCGGAGATTATATTAAATTAGAAAACAAAAAAAGATTGATTAGATAAAACTAAATGTTAATGTACACGTTTTTCTATAGCGACCGTATGGCCTCGACCCTGCTCGTTCTGCAATGATCAATCGGGTGAAATCCTTCACCACCGCTGCCCGTTTGAATGGGCGCCATTTAAGCTAAGGACCGTGCTAGCCCAAGTTTCGAAATTAGAATCCATTAGAATGGATTAGTCTATAATGGAATTATAAGAGAATAGTTTCTTGCCACACCGGGGTCTACATTAGCAGCTATTACATTCAAGACTCTATACTTCCGCGTCAATACCACCAGTAAAGAAACTGAGCTCACCAGAGGAGGACAGAGAGAATTCTCCCAAAAATAGTACTCAGGCGATCACACACGCGTTCTACATAATCACCGCATTGAGAAGGCGCCGTTCGCACTCGATTTTATCCGAATATTCTCGCTTATAAGTCGCTCCCAATGGCGTTCAGTGACAATCACACGGCAGTCGATCACTAAGTCCGACGATAAGGAGGCCGCCGTGAAGCTGAACTACAGCTTACGTCCGTCGAAAAGCCTCTACAACACGCAGACTTCCCGCAACGACCCTCTGCCCGCCGCACGCGTTGGAGAGACGGCAGCCGTGCCGACCTCACCCGACGTGCGCCGCCTCGCGATTCGCGAAGCCCGCGGCCAGCAACGATCGACGAAGACGTTCTGTGTCGTTGTCGTTTATCGTTACAAATAGACTTTTGCCGAATATTTGACGCTTATTAGCTACGTCACCTGCGGAAAAGACTATCTGGTATATAAGCTACGAAAACGACACCCCGTTGAGTAACAGTTTCTGTGTTGTGTTTACGATTCACAATATTAAATCGTAGCAATCCGCATTTTTTATTTTAAATCTAATAAGCCCATATTAATTCAGAGTGAGTTTTGAAAGCAGAAATAGCAAACGATTCCAGAAAGTTTATTCTTCGTTTAATCTATCCTGCAGATCCAATTCCAAACACAAATATTGTAGCCGTCTGACTGCCTGCTTGACTATTAGATCTTGATCTGAAACCGCACCCTTCTTGTTTATCGATTTTGTTTTGACTAAGCGCCTGTTAATATGCTGGTTCCCGCGACTCAGCTTTCAATGGGCCCTTTATAAATCTCGAGTTTACGATTTCGATTACGATTACATCCTTAAAAATCCCAAAGAGGTCATATGACTTGAATTTGAACTCCTGGAATTTTTTATTTCCAAAGTTTAACGACTTCTTATGGCTCATGTGGCCGTTAGCGTCTTTAAACTCTCATTTAGCTGCAATTTATTCCTCATTCTTTTCTGCTGTTGATTAATTTTTAGTTCGTTCATACTAAACTCCTTGAAAATTCTAACTGCGAACTGTAATCTTACGTTGCGCGGTGTGAATGTCCCGTGCTTACGGCTCTAGGTTAGACCACGCAGCAAATTGCCTTCGATCAAAGTGACGCAAGAAAATCTTAAAAGTCGAAATGCGGAATTGAATAAATCCAGCGATGGCATGTTTAGTCGTCTGAATGAAATAACTCAAACGAAAATTGCCGAGAAGTTAATAAACCGTCGATCGTTGATTGATTGGTCGTTTAATCAACATTTTGATCAGTTTTTCGGCAGCGTCTCGTAATCGCCTACAGCGCATGAGCGATGACGCAAACCAGGCTGTTCCAGAGAAAATTTAATTTCTCTTATAGCGCATTTCACAGTTTCCATGCTGAAGATTATTATTATTATTATTATTATTATTATTATTATTATTATTATTATTAAATGTACACGTTTTTCTGTAGCGAACGTATGACCCCATTCATTTTCAATGAATTAATAGGGTGAGACACTTCACCACCGCTGCCCTTTTGAATGGGCGCCACGCCACTCAAGGCCCCCGTGTACGGACCTTGCTAGCCCAAGATTCAAATCTCTTAAATAAGCCACAATTAGGACAAATTAAACTATAACTAATAATTATTCTAATTAGAATTTATGCAGTAGACCTGAGCATTGTTAATTTTATTATTTAATAACGAAGCGAAATGTTTGCTGCGTCCATGGTGACACTTTGGGTCGTTATGAATGAAGTCACTTTAATTACCAGATATTCCCTATAAAACCCGTTTTCTTTTGGAAATAGTCGTAAAGTTAACCTTTGACCTGTTCTTTTTTTAGAGATTTCTGCTCCACTTGTTCCCTCTGGCGAATTCTGCTATAAAGTGAATATGTTATTGTTCTGCTTAGCAGACAATCCCGTGTTTTATAGTGCCTTTCGTTGAACACAATACTTACGTCATTCGATTTCCATGGTAACCAGATGACGTCATCGGACAAAAGGGTGAAGACGCCGACCAGGAGAGACCGTCGATCGATCCACTGGGCAAAGACAGGAGTGGCAGAGGGCTAAAAATGGCATCGAAGATCAGCGAGTTTTTTGAGAAGATCATGCCAAGCAAGTCGAAGTCAGCAGAGGACAAGAATAACTGCAAGCCATGCACGATCTGCTCCGAAGCCAAGAAGGCCAAGGAACGATGGTATATGTTTCAACATGTGTTATAGTCGTAGGATATTAAACTGAGGATTATGATGATGATCATGATGATGACGACGACGATGATGATTATTATGATTGTTGATGATGATGATGATGATGATGATGATGATGATGATGATAAAGAAGATGATGATAAAGATGCTGATGATGATGATGGTGGTGGTGATTATTATTATTATTATTATTATTATTATTATTATTATTGTTGTTGTTGTGGTGGTGGTGGTGGTGGTGGTGATGATGATGATGATGATGATGATGATGATGATGATGATGATGATGATGATGATGATGAAAAAAGGTTTAAAACCTGAAGAACTGACAAACAAAAGGTTATAAAAACAGGAATTTAAAACATGAAAAGTTATTTTAAAACCGCGAAACTTAAGCGGAAAAGGTTATCAGAAAACCTGTAAATAAAAAATGGAATTAGGAAACTGGGAAATTAAATATAATTCGTCGAAAAACGAAACATTACTCTGTTATCTTTAATAAAGACACCAGTTAAACAAACTTAGAGTTGGATTAAGAGACTGTACTGCTTCTACCCACCATAGTTTAACCTCTTGTTTCCCTAACTGCTGGATATCAACTGAACTTCTCAAATGAAATTCGATTTTTAAAGTTATGAAATCACTTGAAGCGAGCATCAGTTGACACACTGTGCACTATGCAACGGCGCTATAGAAGTTCTTAAAGTCCTTAGGTTAGGAGAAGAGTATGAAAACCGGTACATACTGTCCTGGGCACATGAGGACAAAGACCGATAGCGAGGGGCAAGAGCCCCAAGGAGGTATAGGATATCCAACTGGAGGGTTGGTTAAACTATACCTGGGAACATAACCCCACTAAAAAAGGAAACCAAAAAAGAGGAAACTGAAGAAATGTCTCTTTTTAGGAGACACTCGAGGAAAAATTATAGAACTGATACAACGCAGTACAGTATCTACATAGCGTTGAGGGTAAAGGATATTCAACCAGAGAGTTGGTTAACCCATACTAGAAAGTACCATCACTGAAAAAGGAACATTACAATTATATAGTATAAAAGATGGCGAATCTTTTAGGTTACATGCGAGGATTAATAGTATTGACATAATCCAGGATACAGTATACATGCGAACCGATGCGGCCCAGTCCAGAAGCTTTGCCTACGTTGGTCCCACTTGTTGGAATCGTCTCCCTCGAGAATTGCGACTTGAGCTCCTTTCTCTCCCCCTCTCAGTGTTCCGCAGGCGCCTGGAGACTGTACTGTTCAACAGTGATTTCACTTTTTCGGGTCGGAAGCACCTCTGTTGAGTTTATCCTCTAAGAGGCGCTTTATCAATCTCAAATTACAATTACAATTACAAGATTTCTTCATAACAACATTTCCCAACTTAAAAGAGAACAACCTAGAAAACGAAGCAGTGTACAGGATTTCTAAGTAACGCCGCATGTGAGGCGGGTATACCAGCTTGAGTGCTTAAGTCGAAAGTTCTTTTGCAGCATCGCGGAGAAGGGCGAGGCCCAGTGCAAGGACCTCATCAAAGCCTATGAGGAGTGTCTCAAGAAGAACGGCGGGGCTCCTAATTCCAAGTGACAGCCTATCAGAACTGGATTCCATTTTAGAGGTATGTCGAAGCTCCCAGTCAAGAGGTGACATACCTAATCTCACTCGCCTCTGTAACGTACCTTAACTTACCCCACCTTTGTATCTTACCCTCTTGTGGGGCACGGTGGCAAAACGGATAGAGCGCTCGGCTTGTAACGCGGAGAGTACGGAATCGAGCCTTCTCTCCTGAGACTGGTACCGTGTAGGGGCCTTGAGCAAGTCCTTCACTCACAACTGCACAGCGCCATCGGTTGATGCCTAGTGGTTAGATAGTGGCGCTTAATAAATGCAGAAATAATAATAATTACCATATCTTACCTCTGAACCTTACCTTACACCCTATCTTTCCTTCGTACCTTATTTTTCTTACTCCATCCGACTTAGCCGTACTCTAACTTACCTTAAAGTTACGATGCGGATACCTTATAGCCACCATAGAGATTCTTCAAGGATGTCATGCAGTCGCCAAAGGTTCCATAGAGATTCGTTAAGGTTACTATGGAGATGTCTGAAGGTTACCATAAATGTAAATGTATTTGCAGTTAATTTCCAACACGTTTACAGTAATTTATTATTATTAATATTATTATCATCATCATCGTCATCATCATCATCATCATCATCATCATCATCATCATCATCATCATCATCATCATCATCATCATCATCATCATCATCATCATCATCATTATTACTACTATTATTATTATTGCTATTATTATTATTATTATTATTTCTGCATTTATAAAGCGCCACTATTTAATATCTAAGCATCAATAGATGGCGCTGAGCAATTGTGAGTGAATCTGACTATATAGTAGTTTTCGAATTGGTTCTGTCTTATATTGACAGGTGGGAAGACGTTGGTTCATATTCGACAAATGTGAAGAAGGGAACTGGGAAGGAAACGGAAAAGACTGAAACTGGAAACCACAGCTGGGAAACGATATGGGAAACTGGAAATGGGGACAGAAACTGGGAATAGAAACTGGGAATAGAAACTGGGAATAGAAACTGGGAATAGAAACTGGGAATAGAAACTGGGAATAGAAACTGGGAATAGAAACTGGGAATAAAAACTGGGAATAGAAACTGGGAATAGAAACTGAAAATACTGCGAATAGTAACTGGAAACAGAAACTGGAAATAGAAACTGGAAATAGAAACTGGGAATAGAAACTGGGAATAGAAACTGGAAATAAAAACTGCGAATAGTAACTGGAAATAGAAACTGGGAATAGAAACTATGAATAGTAACTGGAAATAGAAACTGGGAATAGAAACTATGAATAGTAACTGGAAATAGAAACTGGGAATAGAAACTATGAATAGAAACTGGAAATAGAAACTGGGAATAGAAACTGGAAATACTGCGAATAGTAACTGGAAACAGAAACTGGAAATAGAAACTGCGAATAGAAACTGGGAATAGAAACTGGGAATAGAAACTGGAAATAAAAACTGCAAATAGTAACTGGAAATAGAAACTGGGAATAGAAACTATGAATAGAAACTGGAAATAGAAACTATGAATAGAAACTGGGAATAGAAACTGGAAATACTGCGAATAGTAACTGGAAACTACGAACTGGGAAAAGAAGATGAGTATTCTGGAAATACAAGCTGGGATGTAGAAGGACACTGGGAAAAACTGTAAAATACTGATATTACAAACTGGAAAAGTGGAACCAAACTGGGAAGAATAACTGGAAATCAGTCACGTAGAGAAATGATCACTAAACTCAACTGGAATTAAAATAAGCAGAGAGATATAATGATGTCGCTTTTAAAACAATACAGGTCAACGCTAAAAAATGAACCGGTTTTTATGATATCTAACCACTCAAAAAGATGTTTGAATATGTTCAGCGTAAGTCACGTTGATTAGAGGCCAATTCAACTTAGAAGCGGATATCTTCAGAGCAAATTTTGATGCTATCTTCGTGGCATCGGGGTTTTCTCAATGGCAAATTATACAAGGAATTACTAGGCGTAACATTAACATTGTAAAATCATTAAAATGGTCCAACCTTTGATCTATAAACTCATTCTCGGTTGATGCATACTGCCTTTTAAGTGCCAGCAGGATAATTCCAAGACTCGTGAAACAAATAGGACTACAATTTAAGGTCTCGATCTGTATTTAAGGTCTGTTTTAGGTCTAAGTTAAACGCATATAGTTCTGATTTTTAGAAAAATATTCGGTAACAAAAAGCATTGAATTCTTAGCATATTCAATGCTTTTTGTCAGCGAATATTTTCAGTAAATCAGTGTTATCCTCTGAATATCTATGTTTTTGACAGACAGACAGACAGACAGACAGACACACACTAAATGACTGACTGACTGAATGAATGAATGAATGAATGAAGCAGTAATTAAGTGAGTGAGAGACAGTCAGTCAATCAGTCAATATTCATACTTATAAAAACAATCAAATAATTAATAAACGTCGACGCTCGGGTCAGTGAAGCCCACGACGCAGGCGCCTTCCAAGCAGACGACGACGGCGATGAAGAGGAGGGAGTTGTTGGTGCTGGATGTTCGTCCGATCCACACCGGAAGTTCTTGTGCTCCATCGAAGAAACGCCCACAGAACGCTCTACACTTTCGCGACCGCTAACTCAGGGTTGCTTCTTCACCACGGCGCTTAAAGACAAGATCACGAGATTCGGAGGTGCAGCTAATCGACCTGTTTCCAATGTGCCAGCCTGGACGCCACATTAATAAACTGATTACTTAAGAATAAGAAGAAAATCAGTTCCGTGAGCTTACTGCGGCAGGCAGCCATTGGTACAAATTGCTAGCGACTTTATTTTCTTAGCCTCGGCATATGAGCGCGGGTGGCCAGTTCTCTTCCTCGACGTCTGATCTTCCCACGGACACCGTACAGTCAGTGTGAGCGAACTCTTAATACATTAATCCTTTTAGCTGTTCAGAAATGCATCACCTAGCGCCTCTAGCGAACTATATTATGAAATAATTACACGTGGCTACTATAAATTGTAGCTGACAAGCTGATGTAAAAGTAAATGTAAATGTACATGGTTTTCTATAGCGACCGTGTGGCCTCGACCAAGTTCATTTATCAATGAATTAATCGGGTTAGATTCTTTGCCACCGCTGCCCTTTTCAATGGGCGCCACGCCTTTTGTATTAATACTGAGTGTTTAACGACATCTTTTGGCTGCCAGGGCCGTTAAGATCGACCGGTCATTACCAATTGACAACAACAACAGTGACTAGAGATTGAACGAAATTGACGATTATATAACTTCGGAATGAAACGATTTAAAGGTGTCTAAGCACAA
Organism: Norana najaformis; assembly: GCA_964023275.1. NCBI lineage: Eukaryota > Metazoa > Annelida > Clitellata > Crassiclitellata > Hormogastridae > Norana > Norana najaformis. The sequence goes on along the minus strand of OZ029920.1, from coordinate 3,033,856 downwards.
CCGAATATTTGTATTTAAATTCTGTGCTTAACAAGATCTTGAGGACGCCAGGGCCGTTGACGTCGACCATTCCGTGTTAGAACTTCCCGTCAAAGAAGCGATTAGTTAGTTCCTCAGTTTAACGACAGCTTATGACATCAAAGGCCGTTGACGTCGCCCTCCTCCTTCATCCAAAAAAGGCAGTGACGGAGTTTTATGAATCGATTGCACGAACTTGACTAATATATAGCTTCGAAAAAATGCGATTTAAAGGTGTTTAAGCACAACCTAATATTTGTAAAATGTAAATGTAAGTGTGCACGGTTTTCTATAGCGACGGTATGGCCTCGACCGCGCTCATTTTACAATGACTTTATCGGGTGAGGTCGTTCACCGCTTCCGGTTTGAATGGGAGTCACGCCATTTGAGGTCCTCGCGCACCGACCGTGCTAGCCCGATACTTAAATCTCTGAAATGAGTCACAAATGGGACGCGAACCGGGGGTCCTCACGCACAGAGGCTCCTTGGCGTACTCACTTACCGATTTAGCTAACTTGGCCAGTTAAAGTAAAGTATCCCTTATCCACAAATGAGACGTTAGAAAGGCACTCATTTTCTTTTCTATAGGTCCTTGAGCCGGCAATGGATGAAATCCCAAGGCCCTGGACACGGGGCCAGTGCATCGCAGGACTTGCCGTTTACTTTCCAGTTTACGCCGGAACTAAATTCAGCTGCTTGGTGACAGAGGCACGGTGAGCGCAAACAACTTGTCTAGGGTTGTTACACAGAGTCGAACCCGCAACCGCATGATCACTGACCAAACGCTTTACCGATAGACCAACGGCAGAGTACGATGTACGTGGGTAATAATGATTTACTAATTACGAATAGTAATTAAGAATAATCAGGCGGCGAGGGAGCGGACTGGTCAACCGCCCTCATAAGGCGAGGCTAAGACAAATGAAGTGATCAACACTTCACACGCTGGCTGCCTCCTTAAGGTTCATTGTCTGAGTTGGGAATCAGAATTCCACCTCCTTTGTCTGTCGGTTTTACAATTACTTCATTGTTTATCGTTAATCCAGAAAGTGTTCTCCAATGCTGTGTTTGTTCTGTAGACATTGGGTCTTTTCTCAGGGGTACATTTCAGGGCAGAAATTACTGGACGATGATTGCGTTGGGTTTCGTAATCGCAATCGTACTCGTATGCTCGAGATTTATACAGCGCACAACGAAAGCTAAGTCGCAAAAAACCAGCGCTCAGACAAGACAAAATCAATAGGCAGGAAGGGTTCGGTTTCAGGTCAAGATCAAAGAGTCAGGCAGGCAGACAGTCAGACAGTCATTCAATCAGTTATTCAATCATTTACTCACTCCGTTGCTCTCTCACTCACTCACTCAATCAATGAATCAATCACTCATTCACTCAATCATCAATCACTCAAACATTCAATCAATCAATCAATCTATCTATCTAAGAATAAGAAGAAAACCAGTCCCTTGAGCTACCAGCTTATTCAGGAGCGCTGCGTCAAGACAGTGGGGTTGTCCAAAGATGTCATGCCAAGAACCAACTCCGGTTGCCAGAAGACCAGGGAGAGAAGGGAGAAAGGATCCGTTACGTACGGTGGGTTGTGTTGGGAAACTAGTTGTGAATCTGTTGGTAAGACTCTGCGTGTGCGCAAGATTCTTCTAGCAATCTAAGCATTATTTAATAACATTCATCTGATTTGTATATCTTGAAGCAGCGCTATATAAATTTCCGAATACATAGCCAATTACAATTTCCATCCTCAATTGAGAATCCACAGGCGCGGACCATCACATAGCGTCATCTAGGAATGAAATTAATCCGCGATTTCAAAGACTGTTTCGTCACTTAATACCAGTCGTGGAATGCCAAGCATCAAACCATCAACCATCTCATATGCATCGTGTCAGCCTCAGAAGCTGAGATCCCGGCGAGGATTCTGCTTTATCATCGCGACGCCTTAATATGCGAGAACTCCTAGAATGCGGCTCGCTTCCGGGGGCCAGAACGATAGCGGAAGCACACGTGCCCCGACGAACCAACACTTAGATAAATAGATATCGATTTACGAAGGATTTGGACCTGGAGAGGAAGAGGAGGAGAGGGTAGGATTGGGAGGGGTGAATGAGGGAGAGAATGACAGAAGAATGGAAGGAGGGAAACAGAGGGAGAGACATGAAGAGGGACACATAGAGAAACAAAAAATTAAATACTGAGAGAGACACAGAGAGAGACACACGAAGGGAAACACAGAGAGACACAGAGACAAAGACTGGCAGAAACACAGAGAGGGACACAGACAGAAACACAGAGGCCCACACACAGAGAGACACAGGGAGACTCAGAGAGACAGAACCACCAGGCACTCGGAGAAATAAAGAAATACACAGGCAGGCAGGCAGGCAGGCAGGCAGGTAAAGAACCACACACGCATACACACATACACACATACACACACATACACACATACACACACATGCACACATGCACACACATACACACATACACACACATACACACACATACACACACATGCACATATACACACGCAGATACCACAAGTCTTTCCCCAAAAACTTTCAACCTCGCTCGGTTTTGCTGACATTTTTCTCCTCCGGATACAATCCTATCTCTCCTCCGGGTCCTTTTTCTCTGACAAAACGTCAGAAGCCTCATCCAAATCATGCCCTCCGACCTTCATAAGGCTCTGTTCTTCGACCTCTGCCTTTCATCCTTCACGCCAGTAGTTCTCAGTTTCTCTCCCCGGGGACAATTTTTACCGAAGTCAAACGTACTGTGGACCACCTACGTCCCACGATTTTTATCACAACAGAATAAATGACAGTCGAGCTAAAAATGTCATCACTTTGACAGGAAATGTGCGGCACGGTGGTCTATCGGTAACGCGGTTGGTCAATGATCATGCAGTTGCGGGTTCGACTCCGTATAACGACCCTGGGCAAGTTGTTTGCGCTCACCGTGCCTCTGTCACCAAGCAGTATAATTTGGTACCGGCGTAAGCTGGGAAGTAGACGGCAAGTCCTGCATTGCACTGGCCCCGTGTCCAAGACCTTTCGATTCGTCCATTGCGGGCTCAAGGTCCTAAAGAAAAGGTAATGTGCGCCAACACTAGGTCTCTCTTTTTGGGATATGGGATACTTTGCTTTTACTTAAGACGTGAACAGTGACATCATCAACACCATAGAATAGAGATTCTATTAGAGAATCCAGGTTGGAAAACTACTTAATGAACTGCCACAACGCAATCTTATGTTGTACGCAGGGAAGAATGTTTGCTGACCTAGTTATCTCCCATTGGTTAAAGCGAACGTCAAGGCGCCTCACTTGACCTGACACACATTGACGTCACAATCGTCGCCATGGTATCGCAACTGGACTAGTTAGCTCCCATTTGTTAAAGAGTACGTCGAGGCGCCTCTGAGATGGCCACAAAAGAGCCTGATGGCCACAAAAGAGCCTTAAATGGCCACAAAAGAGCCTGACGGCTACAAAAGAGCCTCAAATGGCCAGTGAAAAGAAAAAATTACAGAAAATATATAAATCAGATATTGAAAAAAGTCTTTATAACAACTGAGAAGACCCTTAATGGACACACAAGAGCCGTAATGGACAGTGGACAGTCTTCCAACAAGAAGAAAACCAACAAGAAGTCGACAAAGGTGCCATCAACCAGTCAACAAAACCTCCTTCGCCTGCATTTGGTCTCTCCTCCATGTCTTGCTGCAATCAGTTTTTAAAAAATACATACATTACCTACGGAAACAAAAATCTTAAAGGAAACGATAAGAAGAAAGAAATGAACTTATGGACAACGTCAACAACATTTTCATATCGAAGACGTCAACGGCCTTAGTTGCCATAAGATGTCGTTAAACCCATGGACAAGAAGGCCTCTGAGAAGTATGGATATCGGTTCGCGTCCCGCTCGACGCTTATTCCAGAAATCTTAATCTCGAGCTACCAGGGTCTCACGTTTGATATTTATTTAAATATTTATTTAAATAATCAAGGACGTTAACTTAGTGTCACGTGTTAAAGCTATCCAAGAAGATCACAGATCCAACTGCTAAGATTATTAAACTCGTTAACTTATTCACATGTTAAGGTTATCCAAGACGTTAACACAGGCACCTGTTAAGATTATGAAATACCTTAAATAAGTCACGTGTTAAGGTTATCCAAGAAGTTGAAACAGCCAACTGTTAAGATTATCAAACACATTCACTTAGTCACGTGTTAAGGTTATCTAAGAACTTCACACAGCTTTTAAGAATATCAAACATCTTAACTTAGTCACGTATTAAAGTTATCCAAGAAGTTGAAACAACCAACTTTTAAGGTTATCAAACACGTTAAAATAGTGTTAGTAAATTAGTCAGTTGTTGAGGTAATTTAAGAAGTTCACACAGCCACCTGTTAAAGTTGCCAAACACGTTGTCTTTGTCCCGTGTTAAGGTTATACAAGAATTTCACAGTGCCTAGTTTTAAGATTACCGAAGACGTTGATTTGGTCACGTGATAAAGCTACCCAAGAAGATCACAGACCGAACTGTTAAGAATATCAAAACCTTAAACTTAGTCACGTGCTAAGGTTATCCAAGAACTTCAGAGAGCCAACTGCCAAGATTGTCAAACACGTAGGCAAGTCACGTGCTAAGTTTATCCAAGACGTTAACACATCCAACTGTTAAGTTTTTAGAAGACGTTATCTTAGTCACGTGTCAAGAATATCCAAGAACACATTCCAACTGTTAAGATTATCAAACGCCTTAACTTAGTCACGTGTCAAGAATATCCAAGAACACATTCCAGCTGTTAAGATTATCAAACGCCTTAACTTAGTCAAGTGTTAAGGTTATCCAAGAACTTCACACAGCCGACTTTTAAATAGCGTGGCGCCCATTCAAAATGGGCCCCGGTGGAGAATTATCTCACCTAAATTCATTGAAAAAACCCCAGGGTTGAGGCCATACGGTCGCTATATAAAACCTTGTACATTTACATTTCCATCTTACAATCCTTACATAACAGTCGAAGTTTGCTTTACAGCCGAATTCCTTATCAGTAAACGATGTTGACTCCTATCCACTAAATACCCGACATTAAAACCGATGTATGTGTGGAGCCCAGCTGGATGGGGTGGTGGTAGTGAATGGTGGTGGGAGGGAGCAGAGGGTGGAAAGGGTGGTGCATAATTTACTGCCGATTTGGAGTTGACTGATATGATGCGGTAAGAACCCGAACCTATTCGTCAAATTATGACCCTCTACGAACGGATGATGATGGCATCTGTGATAAGATACAGCCAGAAGAGAGAGAGAGAGACAGAGGAAGGGAGACAGAGGAAGGGAGAGAGAGAGAAAGAGAGAGAGAGAGAGAGAGAGAGAG
>OZ029920.1:2885937-3020937 GCA_964023275.1 Norana najaformis | reverse complement strand
ACCCGAATAAACTTAACGAAATTATTAAAATATTATAGACTTTCTGGTGTGTCAAAATTCTCATGTAAGGTAAAGTACAGTCGACAGCGACGACTCTGGCAGTCACAAGATGTCGTTAAGCAGCGCATTAGTACAACGACTTTGACAATTAGACACCTTTATTATATCTTACCCAGCTGACATATATATACTTAAATTTTTCAATTGATGGCTTTTAGGTAAATATCGAAACCTTTTCACCGACATCAACGGCCTTTGATGCCCTAAGATGTCGTTAAAATGTTGAAATCTATCCGTTCATTCTGTTGGTTTATGTCCAATTGTTCCAGAAACTGTTCCGTAAACAGTGGTTAAAGAAATTTTGTCTAGCGAGGTCAAAGACCTTCGATGCCATAAGATGTCGTTAAAAGTCGTTTAAGGACACTATTACTACTGCCCTGAAGCTAAAAAGGTGTAATAGGCCTAACAGTGAGAGCTGTTAAAGAATTTCTTTCCTAACGATGTCAATGGCTTTGATGCAATAAGATGTCATAAACTTTGGGAACTTTAATCGCTCCCTCCAGCAATATATATAAGGTCGACGTCAACGGCCCTAGCAGCCAAAAGATGTTATTAAACAAAGGAACTACTGAACGCTATTTTGCTGACCACACCTATTTGAATGACAGTGATGATGTCAACAGCGTAACCAGCCACAAGATGTCGTTAAACACTCGTCAATACTATTCTACTAGTGCGCCATTCAATAAAGTTCGGCTTTGTTCAGAAAATCTAAGAAGTCGATTATTTTCCATTGTTTTTCCCACTCGCTATTAAATTAACTATCATAATGTTATTTATAAAGTATGAAGTATCTTCGTTGTCAGCGGTTCCGACAGTCGAAAGATTTTGTTAAGCACTCGACATTACAAAATATCAGACTTCGCTAGACACCTTTAAATCGCGTTAAAAACTATATTATATATTCCTTATTCTCGATACCCACAGTACCTTGGTATGCTTTGATATTGTTACCTAAGGTCGACGTCAAACAACGGCGCTGGTAGTCAAAAGATTTGTTAAGCACTCAACATTACAAAATATCAGACTTCGCTTAGACACCTTTAAATCGCGTTAAAAACTACCTTATATATTCCTTATTCTCGCTACCCCACAGTAATTTGGTAGACGCCTAAATATTGTTACTTAAGGTCGACGTCAAACGACGGCGCTGGTAGTCAAAAGATTTGTTAAACACTCGATATTACAAAATAGTAGGCTTCGCTTAGGCAACCTTTAAATCGCGTTTCACACTTTTATATATTTCTTATTTTCGCTAAGTTATAGAAGTTGGTAGCCCACTTATTTGTATGTAATGTTAGGTCGACGTCAATTAGGAAAAATACGGGGTGACATGGGGACCGAGCGACCTTCGCGTTGGGATTTTCACCTCTGGGCTGTCAAATAAATCGACGTAACCCTAGACAGAATATGAAACTGTGGGGTAGGGTAGACTATTGGTTAGAGCGTTTGGCTTGTAACGCGGAGAGTACGGGTTCGAGCGTCCTCGCCTGAGACGAATACTGTGTAGGGAACTATAGAGCAAGCCCTTCATTCACAATTCCTCAGCACTACCGGTTGATGCTGAGTCATTAGGTAGTGGCGCTAAATAAATGCAGAAATTACTATAATAATCTTCCACCACATCAGAGGAAGAGCTGACCTCACCCTGACCATGAGAGGCAGCCATGGGTATAAATAAAGTGTTAGCGACTTCATTTTCTTAGTCTCGGCATATGATATAAGATCGCCAGTCCTCTCCCAAGCCGTTTGATCTTCCGACCGACAGTATGCGGTCAGTGCACTCATTTTATAGTTGAGCTGACTAGGTGGCGCTAGTGGAAAAGAAATCCCGAAACAACTTTCTTTCCTGGAGATGGTGCGGAAGAGTCTATTGGCTGATATGTCGATCCGTAGGTTGTGGGTTCGATATCAGAAATGCCTCATTAAAACTAGCAACGCGAAAGATCTTAGATACGAAACAGATGGAGCCACCTGCAGTATTAGACCACCTGTTTGATTAAAGTGTTGCAAAGGAATGTGACGGATACTGCTGCTGCTGCTATGGCATACAGATAAATGTAAATGTAGGCCCCACAGGTCTTTCTATAGTGACGGTACGGCCTCAACGCTGCTCACTTTTCAATGAAGTAATTGGGTAGTACTAGTTCCATAGTTTTACAACATCTTATGGCATCAAAGGCAGTTGACGTCGCGCTCCTCTTTATCCAGGCTTGGGACTGGCACTACCCCCAAACAAGGCAGTGGCGGAGTTTCTAAAAACAGTAGTTCCTCAGTTTAACGACAGCTTATGGCATCAAAAGTCGTTGCCGTCGCTCTCCTCCTTTATCCAGGATTGGGACTGGCGCTAACCCCCAAACATGGCAGTGCCAGAGTTTTGGCTCAAAACAGTGGCGGAGTTCAATTATATATAGCGTTGTTGAAATGCAATTTAAAGGTGTTTAAGGAGAACCTAATATTATTTTAGATATTCAGTGTTTTCCGACATCTTGTGGCTACCGGTCGACCTTCCCTCTGAATTTGAGGATTAATACCTACTGTAGTTCCTCAGTTTAACGACAGCTTATGGCATCAAAGGCCGTTGCCGTCGCCCTCCTCCTTTATCCAGGCTTGGGACTGGCACTACCCCCAAACAAGGCAGTGGCGGACCTACTGAACGAAATCGACAGATATATTGCATCGGGAAGAAGCGATTAAAAGGTGTCTAACGAAACGACCAGTTTCTGTGTTCTGCATTGACAACAGTGTTCAAAATTCATAGCAGCTATAGAGATAAACTGAGGAAGAAAGTGAACGTAAATGTAATACGCGTGTTTTCTATGACGACCGTATGGCCTCGACCCTGCTCAGTTTTCAGTGAATTAATCGGGTGAGATCCTTCACCACCCGCTTGATAAATTCGATCGTCGTTTTGCACTTTGTGTAGTTATTGATAAGTAAAGTAAAGTATCCCATATCCCACAAGCGAGACGTAGGGAAGGCGCTCATCTCCTTTTCTTGAGCTCTGAGCGGGCAATGGATGAATCCCAAGGTCCTGGACAGGGAACAAGTGCATCGCAGGACTTGCCGTTTACTTCCCAGCTTACGCAGATACCAAATTATACTGCTTGGCGACAGAGGCCCGGGTTCGCAAAGAACTTGCCAAGGGTCATTACAGGGAGTCGAACCTGCAACCGCATGATCACTGACCAAACGAGTTATCGATATTGGTTTTTAACAGAAGCAACGCCTGTCTCGATCGATACTGACAAGAATGAAAACAAAGTTCGATCGATCGTAGGATAATGTTCTGTTTAAACCGACCACATCTCGGTTGCATGAGCAAACTTTGCACCATAGGAAAATCTTTTGTTTCAGTTGTATTCGTGTAGTTTTTGAGATTTCTTTTTAAGGCAGAAGAATGTTTCAAATGAGAAGACAAATGATTTGCTATTCTCGCTGAAACTGCAACTGCTAACGACAACAACAACAGCAACAAAACAACAACAGAAACAGCAACAATAATAACAACAACAATATTTTATTATTATTTAATTTAATTTATTTTATGATGGCCATATAATAATAATAATAATAATAATAATAATAATAATAATAATAATAATAATAATAATAATAATAATAATAATAACAATAATAATAATACAATCATCATCAGCAGCAGCATCATTATCATCATTAATTGGCAGACGGGTGGTCGGGTCGATGTCTTCTCGGAGGTTCAGAGCATCTTACTTTAGCTGCTGCTGCGGAGGCAGAACAGGTATCGAGGTTGACAAATGAGCGTTCACCCTTCAAAGATGACGAAAATTAGGCATGTATCAATGTCGCGCAGGTGTTGATCTCGGCTACTGCATCAGCATCCTTTAATCGGCTGCTGATGGCCTTCTTTCTCTTACTCGTTCTCTTTCTCTGTCTCTCTCCTATTTCTGTGTCTCTGTCTCTCTCTCTTTCTCGTTCTCTTTCTCTGTCTCTCTATCTCTCTATCTGTCTGTGTCTCCGTCTGTCTGTCTCTCTCTCGTTCTCTCTCTCTCTCTATCTCATCTTTCTCTGACTCTGTCTCTGTGTCTCTTTCTGTCTCTGTCTCTTTCTCGCTCTTTTTTCTCTTTCTCTTTCTCTCTCTCTGTCTCTCTCTGTGTTTCTCTCTTTATATATATATATATATATATATATATATATATATATATATATATATATATATATATATATATATATATATATATATATATATATATATATATATAGTTCCTTTTCAAAGGAAATGCTCCGTGTTCAGCGCATGGCTTTGATTTACAATAAGTTGACAAGTTACTGGATTTCGTTGTCTAACTGGAACTCGGATGCTCAAAGAGAATATTACCATGATAATCTTACCTGCAAAGGAGAATATTATCATGATAATCTCACCTGCAAAAGAGAATATTATCACGATAATCTCACCTGCAAAAGAGAATATTATCATGATAATCTCAACTTTCCAAACAGAATAGTGGCAAGATAATCGCACCAATAATACAAAGATAATGTCCACCTGCAAAAGAGAATATTACCAAGATAATCTCACCTGCAAAAAAGAGATATTACCAAGATAATCTCACCTGCTAAAAAGAGATATTACCAAGATAATCTCACCTGCTAAAAAGAGATATTACCAAGATAATCTCACCTGGTAAAAAGAGATATTACCAAGATAATCTCACCTGAAAACAACACACCAAATCAGTCTCAGCTGCAAAAGAAAATATTACCAATAATCGCACCTGCAAAGGTAATTTCAAGGTAATTTCACCTGAAAATAGACGACCATGTTTACCCTATCGACTCTCTTAACAGAACATACCTGCGTCTCTGAAATATCCTTTGCATACGTGTGCATACAATTATATGCATATAAATACAAAGTTTATGGACTTTACGTCATCGAGCGCAGTAAATAGTGTACGTTTGATGTCTGCAACACGCCCTCGTTACTACCGTATATACTCGCGTATCAATGATTTTATATATAAAACTAACGTATACACTCGCGTATTAATGCTTTTATATATAAAACTACCGTATATACTCGCGTATTAATACAATTATTTATAAAACTACTGTATTTACTCTCGTATTAATGCTTTTATTTATATACGAACTACAAGAATATAGTCAGTCCTGGTGGCGTGTATTTATATATTCATGTATTGATATTTGTATGTAATGATATATGTATGTATGTATGTATGTATGTATGTATGTATGTATATATAGATGTAAGAAAATGTACTGTGTATATAAAAATAAAAGGCGTATGTATGTATATATGGTAATATATGTTATGAATGTGATGATGTGGTGTTTCAATTGGCGCGCGGGCACCTGCTTCAGTGAGGGTCGTTGGCTGCTGACGAAAACCGGTTGAGTTCTGCCAGTGCGTCGAGCTCCGTGAAGAGTGATGACGATGATTAACACCAGGCACTGCGCATGTGTGCGTGTGTGTGCGCGCGTGCGTGTGTATGTGCGTGTATGTGTTTATGTATGTTTGTGTGTGTATGCGTATGTGTGTATGTGTATATATGTGTGTGTGTGTATATCCCCGGTCTGTTTCTACGTTCGTAATCGTAATCGTAAACTCGAAATTTCTAAAGCGCTACTTACAAAAGATAAGCGCAGCTCTTATTAACGAGCGCTGTGTCAAGTCGGTGGGGTGGTCCAAAGATACCATGTCAAGAACCAAGTCCGGTTGTCAGAACACCAGAGAGAGAAAAGGGGGAGAGGAGCTGTTAGGGTGGATTGTGTTTAAACTGGAAGAAATGGTAGTTACATAAACATTTACATATATATGGTCATATACAATACAACACAAAATCAATTATTCAAGTAAAGTAGAGTAGTATAGACTAAACACATATTTCTCACCAACACTTCGCCCCTTGTAATCTCTACGCAGGTCTTTCACTCAAAGCTTAAAACACTCCTGTTCCACAGATCCTTACCTGATTCTTCCTCTTCCCCTTTTCTCACTTTCCGGTTCAGTTCCAAACACCATCCACCAAAGCCGTTTGACTGTCTGCCTGCCTGACTCTGGGATCTTGACCTAGAACCGAACCCTTCCTGCCTATCGATTTTGTTTTGACTGAGCCCCTGTGATTAATCTGGTTCTCCTACTTTCTTTGGACGCTGTAGAAATCTCGAGCTTACGATTACGATTACGATACAAATAGAAGCACATTCAAGAAAGCAATGATATATATTTTCCTGACATATCTGGTTGAGCAGGTGACGATGTCAGATCGTAGATCGACGGAACAGGCGTGTCTGGAACCGAACCCGATCATCGATGGTAGAAAGGCGAACGTCAACCTCGCCTACCTTGGAGCCAAACCTCGAATCCCTGCCAGCGAACTTCTGGGTACGCCCTTCCTCCTCCTTCTTCACTCCAACTGTTGACCGACACATAACATCATCATCTCCGTAGTCGTTGTCGCATTCATCGCTTTAACACATGATGATTTATTTATTTTATTTATACAGAACACTTATATAGCGCCCCTTCAAGAAAACTACTCAGAAGCGCTCCCAAACCAACCTCGGCGAAAGAGAACAGTGCTAAGATGATGATGATTATGATCGTGATCATGATCATAATCATCATCATTATCATCATCATCTTTGTCGTCATCGTCGTCGTTGTCGTCACTTTTATCATAATCATAATCATATTATCATAATCACCATCATCGTGAGGACCATCTTCACCCTCTTGATATATATATCATAATTCATCGTCGTTGAAATCAGCATCATCACTTATCATCATCATCATTTAATTATCATCATCATGATCACGGATACCAACGTCACCTTATCAATAGCGATAATGATAAAAGTATCGGTAATAATGATGTTGATTGTTAGCTGCAGCTCTTCCGTTTGGTATGAAGACGTCTGCCTTGGCTCTTCCTGGATACATGGCCGGCCAAATTCCAATGGCCACAGCCAGGTAGGATCACCCTTCTTGTCGTCTTCATCATCATCATCATCATCATCATCATCATCCTCATCATCATCATCATCATCATCATCATCATCATCATCATCATCATCATCATCATCATCATCATCACCTTCATCATCATCACCTTCATCATCATCATCATCATCATCATCATCATCATCATCATCATCATCATCATCATCATCACCTTCATCTCCATCATCATCTTCATAATCATCATCATCATCATCATCATCATCATCATCATCATCATCATCATCATCATCATCATCACCTTCATCTCCATCATCATCTTCATAATCATCATCGTCGTCGTCATCATCATCATCATCATCACCTTCATCATCATCACCTTCATCATCATCATCATCATCATCATCATCACCTTCATCTTCATCATCATCTTCATCATTTTCAATAACATCATCCTCATTGATCGCCGCAACTATATTATTGCTTTCGTCATTTTCGCCATCATCACCTTCAACAATGACAACAACAACAGCATCATCGTTGTCTTCACTGTCGTAGTTGTTGTTATCGTTGCTACTTGTAAGAGTATTCATTTAGGAGAGGAGAGAGCAGGGGAGAGGATAGGATAGAATATGATAGGATAGGAGAGGAGAGCAAATGAGAGGAGAGGAGAGGAGAGCAAATGAGAGGAGAGGAGAATAGAGGAGAGGAGAGGAGAGGAGAGCAAATGAGAGGAGAGGAGAGCAAATGAGAGGAGAGGAGAATAGAGGAGAGGAGAGCAAATGAGAGGAGAGGAGAGGAGAATAGAGGAGAGGAGAGGAGAAGAGAGCAAATGAGAGGAGAGGAGAGGAGAATAGAGGAGAGGAGAGCAAATGAGAGGAGAGGAGAGGAGAATAGAGGAGAGGAGAGGAGAGCAAATGAGAGGAGAGGATAGGAGAATAGAGGAGAGGAGAGGAGAGCAAATGAGAGGAGAGGAGAGGAGAGCAAATGAGAGGAGAGGAGAATAGAGGAGAGGAGAGGAGAGCAAATGAGAGGAGAGGAGAATAGAGGAGAGGAGAAGAGAGGAGAGGAGAGGAGCGGAGAATAGAGGAGAGGAGAGGAGAGCAAATGAGAGGAGAGGAGAGGAGAATAGAGGAGAGCAAATGAGAGGAGAGGATAGGAGAATAGAGGAGAGGAGAGGAGAGCAAATGAGAGGAGAGGAGAGGAGAGCAAATGAGAGGGGAGGAGAATAGAGCAGAGGAGAGGAGAGCAAATGAGAGGAGAGGAGAGGAGAGGAGAGCAAATGAGAGGATAGGAGAATAGAGGAGAGGAGAGGAGAGCAAATGAGAGGAGAGGATAGGAGAATAGAGGAGAGGAGAGGAGAGCAAATGAGTGGAGAGGAGAGGAGAGGAGAGCAAATGAGAGGAGAGGAGAATAGAGGAGAGGAGAGGAGAGCAAATGAGAGGAGAGGAGAGGAGAGGAGAGCAAATGAGAGGGGAGGAGAATAGAGGAGAGGAGAGGAGAGCAAATGAGAGAAGAGGAGAGGAGAGGAGAGCAAATGAGAGGAGAGGAGAATAGAGGAGAGGAGAAGAGAGGAGAGGAGAGGAGAATAGAGGAGAGGAGAGGGGAGCAAATGAGAGGAGAGGAGAGGAGAGGAGAGCAAATGAGAGGAGAGGAGAATAGAGGAGAAGAGAGGAGAGGAGAATAGAGGAGAAGAGAGGAGAGCAAATGAGAGGAGAGGAGAGGAGAATAGAGGAGAGGAGAGGAGAAGAGAGCAAATGAGAGGAGATGAGAGGAGAATAGAGGAGAGGAGAGGAGAGCAAATGAGAGGAGAGGAGAGGAGAGGAGAATAGAGGAGAGGAGAGGAGAGGAGAAGAGAGGAGAGGAGAGCAAATGAGAGGAGAGGAGAGGAGAATAGAGAAGAGGAGATAAGAGCAAATGAGAGGAGAGGAGAGGAGAATAGAGGAGAGGAGAGCAAATGAGAGGAGAGGAGAGGAGAATAGAGGAGAGCAGAGGAGAGGAGAGCAAATGAGAGGAGAGGAGAATAGAAGAGAGCAAAGGAGAGAAGAGTAGAGTAGAGGAGAGGAGAGGGGAGGAGAGGAGAGAAGAGAAGAGGAGAGGAGAGGAGAGGAGAGGAGAGCAAATGAGAGGAGAGGATGGAAAAGGAGAGAACAGAGGAGAGGACAGGAAAGGCGAGGAGAGAAGAGGCGAGAAGAGAAGAAATGAGGATAGGACAGAGGAGGAGAGAAGAGTGTAGCGAGAAAATGGAGGAGATATCCTGAAACACAAAGCCGAGTATGAAGATAATGAAGACAGATATGCACACAAGCAGCAAAGGGGAGACAGGAAGAAACACAGACAGACAGAGGCAGCGACAAAGACGGGGACGAGTACACGCACACATACAGCCACCTATATCATGTTTACCGTAGACCGTGACCTATACCTATTCATCTCGCTGCGTCGTTCATCATCCAACCTTTCTCTACGCCGTGCGATAAATCGCTCAACCACAACGCACCGCCTTTCCGCACTGCACCCTGACAGCCCGGGGCCCAACTGCGCGGGGCTGACATCGACGTTGCATAACCCGAGACGTTGCGAGTTGCGCCCTGCGGGCCTCTTCAGTGCCAGCTAGGACGAGCGGGGATCTTGGAAAAAAGGAATTTCTTCGCATGCAGGTGTTGAGAGACATGATTTACGGAGCTGTATAATATGGTCCCGCGAAGCCGACGATGAAGCCTTTCCTTCCAATCAACAGAGGCTCGTTAAAAGTTGCAAAACTGGGTCGACACCGGTCGTAAATCCTCGTTATCCGGCGTATACCTGCGTCGGGAAGCTATCGGACCGTGGTGTCGGGTTGAAAGGTCACAGGGCGTGCAGGTCGACGTGCGTTTCGCTACGGGAACTATTATGTAGCGCCTTTATTCGAAGCGGATATTGTAAGTGTCGTAACGAGATAGGTGGCGCTTTTTATAGTCTGAATGTTGAAGTAGAAAGATACTTCGATCTCAGGAAAAAACAGCTCAACGCTTTTGAGAATTTTACCAATTATTAAGAAGTGTCTTGCTTTTGCGATTATGTTACCAGCTCTAACACTAACCTAACACTAACCTCAGCCATGTTACTAACCCTAACTGTAACCCTAACCTTTGCCCTAGCTATTATTTCTACATTTATGAAGCGCCACTAGACAACAATCGATGGCGCTGAGCAATTAGGAGTAAAGTACTTCCTCAAAGTTACCGTCTCAGAGGAGAAGTCACGCCACGCTACAAGCTGAACTCTATCCGATCGACTACCGTGACCCTAAACCTAACTCTTTCCATAAGTCCACAATACCTTAAGTTGCCCTCCCTCCTACTCTTCCATGCCTTTTCTACCATAGCTTACCTACCATAACCGTATCCTGTCAACTCCGTGTTGAGATTAACAGAGGACAAGGTAAAATTCCGGAAGTTGAGGACTCTGGGTCCAGTTTGTAATGAATTTTGGAAATGCCTAAACAAAAAGAAATATTTGTTTCTACTACCATGTTTTACCACGCTTTTATAGACCTCATTCTACCTTCTTTGTACCTACCATACCTGGTCTTAACTTTTTGTACCCTACCATACGTTGCCTTCCATTGCTTGTCTTCCTATTCTTCACCTTATCTACACTTCAGATTCAACACCACCCACCGAAAACGTCTGCTTGCCTGCTTGTGGAACCTTGGATCATGACCTGAAACCGAACTCTTCTTGGCTGTGGATTTTGTTTTGACTGAGCGCCTGTAAATAAGCTGATTCCATGACTTGGCTTTCTTTGGGCGCTGTAGACATCTTGAGTTTACAATTACGATTACGACAACCTTTGTTTCAGCTTGACAGAATGACAAACTTTTCTTAGGGTATTGATGAATTCAATTCTTGTCGTCTCCAACTGAAATTGAAAGTGGATTTGCTGTATTAAAAGTTGTGGCATTACCGATCGGCAGTAGCGGTTTCCTCTGAAGTCAGACTGCTATGGCGGGTGGTGCTTGGAATTGAATCTACATGATATAAAATGGGAAGAAGATGAAGACATGTTATAGATGGCTTCGCGTGGTAGGGTATAAAAATTAAGATCCGGTATGGTAGAGTACAAAAAGGCACATTGAGGTATGGTAAAACGTGGCAAAACATGGTAGGAGGACAAAACTTTTCCTTTTATTTAGACAGTTTCAAAATTCAGTATTAATCGGACCCAGAATTCTCAAAATCAGGGTTGGTGGATTCTTTCAAGTTAATGATTTGTAAAGTTTCCAGTGAAAGATATGTAGGGAAGGTTGATTCATTTCGCTCCTGTCCACAGGTTTCGTAATCGTAACCGTAATCGTAATCGTAAACAAGAAAGCGCTACTCAAAAGCTAAGCGCAGGGCACTAGCTTATTGAAGTCAATGAGGTTGTCCAAAGAAGCCATGTCAAGAAGCAATTTCGGTTGCCAGAATACCAGAGAGAAAAGAGGCAGAAGAACTGTTAGGGCGAATTGTAGTTAAGCTGAGAGAAATGTGAAGGCAGCGGATTCGATGGATCAGGGTGGAATTTCTTTAAAAGGTGAGACTTCTTTTCCCACTATTTGCCTCTTCTCAGATCTTTTCCCTCTTGCCTAAAATCGGATAATGGTTGTCGCTAACTGGATTTTAAATTGGATTTCTAACCTGGAAGAACTACCTGTTTACCTGCTAATAAGTGGCATATAGAATAAATTACCGACGGTGAAGAGGCGAACAGGTGGTATGTTATGGTAAACAGGAGCAGGTCCAGACGAATAAAAAGAAGTGAGGAAGTAACCAAGGTCGGGTTTAATATCGCCGACTTGACTTTGCAATGCGGGTGTATTCCTGATGATTTCTTTGCTTCAGGAATTCTGATGACGTTTTGTTTTTCAAGAATTTTGATGACTTTTTCAAGAATTTTGGTGATTTTTTTCAAGAAGGTTTATGACGTTTTGTTTTTCGAAAATGTTGATGATTTTTTGTTTTTCATGAATTCTGATGATATTTTGTTTACCAAGAATATTGATGGTTTTTCAAGACTTTTCACAAGAATTTTGACGACTTCGTTATCAAAAAAAATTATGGCGTTTTGTTTTTCAAGAATTTTGATGACTTCGTTTTCATGAATTCTGATGAGTTTATGTTTTCAAGAACTTTGATAACTTCGTTTTAAAAATTTTTGATGACGTTAGGATTTTTCTTGACCTTTTTCAGTCACCGGGATTTTTATGTTCTTTTGGTTTCCCCAATTTATGACTTTGCGTTTCAAGGATTTTCGTGACCCTTCTCAGCTGAAGACGTTTCGTAAGAAGTTATTGTAGTTTTAAGTTTTATCATAACTTCTTACTGCATAACTTTAGTACACAACATGAGTTCCAACAAGCTTCGGGGTTGGGCACAACTCATTTGACTGCAAAGAAGACAAATGATTGGATCCTAGAGACTGTAGAAGTGGAGAGGAGTCTTCTCGGATTAATCAGAAAGAGGAAGCTCTCGTACTTAGGGCATGTGCTACAAAAGAGTGGAGACTGCTAAGAGAAAGAGATCATCCAAGGCACAATTTTTGGATCCCGAGCCCGGGTAAGGCCCAAGCAGTCATGGATCGATAACATCAAGTCGTGGACTGAATTATCGTTCGGCAAGTTATTATAGGAGACGAGAGACAGAAGCAGATGGCACAAAATTGTCCGTGGGGCAGCCAATTCTCGGCTCGAGGACGGTTGAAGACAAGACAAGACAAGACCAGACAAGACCAGACAAGACCAGACAAGATGACTCAGTGGCTTGTCTCCTCCTAAAATCAAATGACAGGCAATGCCGGCCTGCCCCTGGAGTTCGTGGACGGATAGTGGCTGTCTTGTGCGAGATTTCATAGTCAGTTATTCTTCATTGCGCATGTCTAACAACCAAATAAAAAACATCTATGATAGGCGCTATATAAAACTGTTCATACTGCGCTATATTAACTCGTGTGGATTGTTTTCTTCCTTTGTAGTTATCCTCACCAGTACATTTACCCGTACATCGGTCTGCCCTCGCCTTCACCCGTCACGTTACCAACGCCGCTGGTTACAACGGGACATTACATAGACTACTCAACAGGGGTCGGACTTCAACCGACCGCAGCCTACACGGCCATCCAGGTCCCGCCCGGGACCCCAGGAGGGACGGCCGGTTACGACATCGCGGCCTTTAACCCCTTCGCTCCGACGGCCAACGGGGCCTTTGTCCAGCAGGGGGCCTTCTGTCCCACGACCGTCTCCTATGCTGCCTTGCCCCACCAAGGCGCCATGGCTCACTACGCATCTCATTATCAGCCCGCCCAGATACAATAGACTGTTTTCGAATTTCCCCCCGCATTGCGTCTGCTCCCGGTCCATGTTTGAGATGAACTTGAACATGAACTGCGATTGGCTGGTGAGAATTGTTGACGGTCTGGTTTTTAAATTGGCTGGCAAAGAATCTTGAAATATGATTGGCTGGTTTAAAGTGTTGCATGTCAATGACGTCATTGACGGATAACAGATCTTGAAAATGATTGGCTGGCTGTAAGTGGTGACCGGCGGTAATGGGGAATTGGCTCGAAACAAATCTTGAAATTTGATTGGTTGTCTAAATTTGCTGTCTGCCAATAACATGTTTGGCTGGCTACAAATTACGTGATTGGCTGACAACAAATCTTTCAATCGTCGTTGTTTATATAACCGAAAACTCGTATGCACCCCGTCGAACCTATAAGCATCTTACATAGGCCTACTGGATTGATGTTTTCCCAGCCAGTAGAATATTGGCTGGCAACATATCCAGACAGCCAATCACAGTCCGTATTTTCTGGTAACTGGGCTATGATTGGTGTTAGTAATCAAGCCTTGTAATTGCACCATTCAAACCGTGTCAAGGTCCAGAGACATAACTGTGATTGGCCAGTTTGATTTAGTAGCTCTGCCCAGCAATTCACCAACGTTTTCTAACATGACGTAATAAGCATTTCTGTTGAAAACTTGCCAATCGAAGACTTTTTAGCCTACAACACGGCCAATCATAAAGCAGCTTCAAGGATAAATCGTCTTGAAATTCTTTTTCTATTGATCAATGGTTATTCAGCAGTAATTTTGTTGGCCAGCAATTTCAAATTGATAGCCCAAAGCCACGCACTATAATTGGAAGTTAATGTATTGCGGGATATGACTATTAATTTAACTATCTAATGTTACTGGCCCGTTGTAATATTTAACAATTATTAAATAACTTTTAATTAACATATTTTATAGACCGGCAGATTTATTTTCTGTTATTATTGTACTAATTGTGTAAAATACGTTCAATTTCATCAGAATTGTTTATAACGAAGTAATGCCCATATATAGAAGTTTGACGTACCGATATATATCTATATGTTTCCTGACATTGATATAACACCCTTGACGTAACGATATGTATGTATTTTTATTTTTATATAGCGCTTTTAAGAAACCTCGCAATGCGGTAGTGCCTTCAATAGCAAAGGCGGAATAACAGGTAAACCTCTCCATGCGACAATTGGTTTGGGGAGGGTTCACAACATTGTGTCGCCGGTTTCGGCAAGGGTTGCCACATGAATTTTAAAGTGAAAAACGGCCTCGATATAGCTTAAAACATAAAGGTGGGAAATTATAAAAAATAAGGCTAGGAATGGCGAAAAATAAGTGAAAATGGGCAAGAGGACAGCAAAATACCGACAGGACAAGGCGAACCAATAGAAAGTAACCAGAAATTTTAGGTACTTGAACCTTGAGACTTTTGACATCAAAAGTTAGAAGAACATATTTGAAATGGTCATAATTTTACCCCATCCAATACGGTGAAATTTTCCTCTCGTCTCAATTCTTGGGTCCGCCACTGCTTGATTGTTTCACGCGGTGATGATCCTTACTGTAGGCGTCATCAGACATTTATAGTGGGCCTGTTGAGACCTTATGTGCATTACGCATATTAGACAGAAGTAACACAAAAGTAAATGTTTACAGCTGAGGACTTTGTTGGAGTTTTATGGAGCAAAAGTGTAAAAATACAGTTCTATAAATAAGACAAATCTTTGATTTTTTTACGTGGATTTTTGCCACATGTACAATATCTGCCAGGTGTATATTTGTACCGAGCTTCTTGCTTGCGTGTGTGTATATGTCTATGTACTATATGCATGTACGTATGAAGGCGTGTATCTGTCTGGGTTCCTTCATCTTGACTTTCATGTTGGAGAATTAAAATAAGTGTCAGAAATAGAGAGAGACAGAGAGAGAGAGAGACAGAGACAGAGAGAGAGCGAGAGATACAGACAGACAGACAAACAAACATACATACAGACAGACAGACAGAGAAAGAAAGAAAGTAAGAAAGAAAGAACGAAAGAAAGAAAGAAAGAAAGAGAAAGAGAGACAGACAGACAGAGAGACAGATAGAGAGCGAGAGAGAGTAAAAGAAACAGAGACAGAGAGAGCAAGAGAGCAAGAGAGAGAAATAGCGAGAGACAGAAGCAGACAGAAAGACAGACAGACAAAGAGATAGATAGACAGACAGACAAAGAGACAGGCAGACAGACAGACAGACAGATAGACAAAAGCAGAGCGCAGCTGAAGAGTATGCCTATATATTACACGCTTCTGCTATTTGACATATATTACCGAACGGGATGAAACACACACACACACACACGCACACACCAACCCACCAACCCACACACACACACACACACACACACACACAGACACACACACACACACATACATAAACAATAAAGTGAAACTTGATCATTATTCATGTGATGTTGACATTTTAACCTTTAACTGAGGTATAAGCCATATACCATGTACCATATACCGTATACCATACCACATCATATGTAGCATGCAAATAATGGAACACAGATTCCTTTCAACAGGTGATCTCAGCCTCCATAAAGAAAGCTCTTAAAACCGCATTGATGACGATCAGTCAGTCTGACTGCCGTCTTTCTCCATCTTATTATTTGTCTTCTTCTTTGACTCTCTTTCTGCCTCAATCTCTCTCTGTGTTACTCTCTCCCCCCTCTTTTTTGTTCGTCCTTCCTTTCTGCCGTAGTCCTGCCTTTCTTCATTCCTTCTTCCTTTCCTGTCGTCTTTCCTTCCTTCCTTCTCTTCCTCCTTCATTCCTTCTTCCTTCTATAACTCCTTTCTTTCATTCTATTCCTTCCTCCCTTCCTGTCGTCTTTGACTGACATCTATTCTCTGCTGGTGTCTTTATGCCTATCTGTCTGTATGTTTCTGTCTGTGTGTGTCTGTGTTTGTCTGTGTGTGAATCTGTGTGTGTCTATCTGTCTGTCTGTCTGTCTGTCTGTCTGTATGTCTGTCTTAGTGCCCTCATTGGCTGGCAAAAGAGACACTGCTTCAAAGCAAGCTACCTGTCACTCCTTCTCTGCTCTTTCTCTGTTTGTTAAGCAGTTCAGATCGGCCAAGGTCAGCGATGCCTTCACACGTCACAGCAAAAAACTAATGAAGGATGCATACAACGGTTATGTCTGCTCAGAACAGACACACTATAATGTGACCTACTGGCAGAAATTGTCTGGTTTCAAAGCATATTCATTGTCTCCTACCGACAGGCAATTTAAACCAATTTGTTTTAGTTAATTATTTAATTATTTAAAGCACGGTTTATCTAATATAATCAGATGAGATTTCTAACACGAAGTCAGTAGATCTAAATTTACTCTAAGATGCAGGTTCTCAAAAACCAGTATCCGGATATATTGTAACCTAGCCTAATCTAATCTCATTTTTAATCTAATCCAATCTAATCTAATATAATGACTTACTGCTGAGAGATGAACAGTGGAACATGATCTAGATTTCAGTAATCGTAATCATAAACTCCACATTTCTAAAGCGCTACTTAAAAGCTAATCGCAGTGCACCAGCTTGTTCATGAACGCTGCGTCAAGTCAATGGGGTTGCCCCAAACTACCATGCCGAGAACCAAGTCCGGTTGCGAGAAGACCAGAGAGAAGGGGGAGAGGAGCTGTTAGGGTGGGTTGTGTTAAAACTGAGAAAAATGGGAAGGCAGTGGATTCGATGGATCGGGGTGGGATTTCTTGAAAAGGCGAGACTTCAGTTTTGAAGTATACTGTCTCAGGGCGGATTTTTGCGCAAAGGGTGATAGGAGAGGGTGTGATGTCAATTGCGGAGAAGACGTGGGAGGACTTCAATGTTGGTCATTTTTAGAGGACATCTTTAGTGGACCACCCCAGGCGATTTCAATTATACATTGTCCTGCATTTAGCAGGTAATATATGAGCATCGGTTGTGCGTAGCGTTCATTAATCGCTACAACTGAGGCAGTTATGGGTGAGGTCCCGATTAAAAATTCTCTGTAATGAAACGCCTGTGATCCGTTGTTAGATGGGGCCAAAGGTCAACCTCAGAGATAAAGGTGGGAAAAAAGAAAGTGGGAGTTCTGCATTCCGCTTTTATCGCGAAATCGAAGCTTACAGCCATCGCTTGTCTTCATCTAGGCTGTTTATCTTCGGCCCACCTGATTAGTCCTATTGCCTCTCTGTCTGTGTATCTCTTTAACCGTCTATCTACATGTCTGATTGTCTGACTATATAATAAGTAAATAAGTAATCGTTATTTGAGCGAGACAACCTCCCACGTGGACCATGGAGCTGATTGGTTAGAGCGCTCGGCTTGTAACGCGGAGATTAAGGGTTCGAGCCTCCTCTCCTGAGATGTTTACCGTGTAAGGACCCCGAGCAAGTCTTTTACTCATAACTGCTCAGCACCATCAATTGATGCTTATACATTATGTAATGGCGCTTAATAAATGCAGAAATTGTGGTAAAAAGGCATGCAAAACAGTGAGAAAGTAGCACAGTGCCAGTAAAAAGCCACGCAAGCTTAAAAACAGTTTAAAAATTCCAACTTGACAGAAAGTTAACAGCAATGATATTGGAGCAAACATGAGAACTATAGCGTTCAGTCCGACTGTCGGTTTATTTGTCTGCTATCTTCAGACAAATGAGTGAGTCCTAGAGATGGCAGGAGTAGAGAGGAGTCTCATTGGATCAGCCAAAAAGAGGGAGAGTTCATATTTCGGGCATGTGCTACGAAAGAGGGAGACTGCTTAGAGAAAGAGATCATCCAAGGCACAATTTCTGAATCCCGAGTTCGGGGAAGACCTAAGATGACATGGATCGATAACATCAAGTCGTGGACTGAATTATCATTCGACCAGTTATTACAGGAGACGAGGGACAGAAGCCGATGGCACAAAATTGTCAGTGATGCAGCCAATCCTCGGCTGAAGGACGGTGAAGACAAGACATTCTTCACATTGGTGGGTTTTATTATTTCTGCATTTATTAGGCGCCACTATCTAACGACTAAGAAATTGTGATTAAAAGACTTTCTCGAGGGCCCTACACAATAAAAGTTTCAAGGGAGGAGCCTCGAACCGATACTCTCAAACCCGTACTCTCAAACCCATAATCTCAGCGTTACAAGCTGAGTGCTCCATCCAATCGGCTACCGTAGTCGATCTAGGTACGTGTCTGCTTATTGTTATCTCTTTGTATGTGTCTGTCGTTCTGCCTATTCCTTTAAACGTCTGTTTGGTCGTCTGCTCGTCTTTCACTCCCTGGAAACTTTTCCGTTGCGCGCATCGAAAGACGATATGCATCGGGTGTTGTAACGGCTCGAGAGTAGGAGTATACATCGACGGGAGAGGGTCTCGCGGAGCGGCGCGAAGGCGAGTGCTGACACCTGGTGATGGTAGGAATCGTGGAATTAAATTGGCGGATAACAGGTGTCGCTACAAAGCGTCGACGTCGGAGGATGCTTTGAAGCGAGAGGCGGAGTGGCATTTTCGACTACCCTGGGGCAAAGCAAAACAGATAAATCGCTAAAATCGAAGAAAAACAAAGAAAGGCAGTCAAAACACGTCTAGGATCGCCGGAATGCGCTAACCGTCAGGCGGCTGAGGAATTTACCTGCGCCGTCGAGACTGTTTTATGCCGTCAGCTGCCTAGCAACCCCTGGGCAAGAACTTTATAGCCATCGCTTGCCATTCATTTCCTCTTTTTGTCTGAGGGGACTAAGGGCGTGGGGGAACGGGTTGCCATGCCCCATTTTGACTAATGCAATGTAACGTAATCGTAATCGTAAGCTCGAGATTTCTACAGCGCCCAACGAAAAGTAAGTTGTGGTAACAAGATGAAGCGATCATCGACTGGTGCTCAGTCAAAACAAATCGATAGGAAGGAAGGTTCAGAATCGGTTCCAGTTCAAGATCCAAGAGTCAGGCAGGCAGACAGTCAGACGGCTACGGTGGTTGGTGCTTGGAATTGGATCTGAAGGATCGATAATAGGAAGAACAGGAATCAGGATAGGATCATTTGACACTGCGACTCTTGCTGTGTTCCGTAACCGAACATTGTTGGGCTCTCGGGCCTTCTCGGTCGCTGGTCCAAAGTTTTGGAATTCACTGCCAAGTTCAATTCGTTCTGCCAATTCTTTGATGTCATTCAGGTCTAAACTAAAGATGCATATCTTTCAACTTACCCACTGTAACCTAGCTTCTGGATTTTCTGACCTGTTGGAATTCGACCCTACTTCGACGGTTTATGATTTTGGCACCAATTTGGGCTTGAAGTGACCATCGACTGATGCCTTGGGGATTATGATAACGGCGCTATAGAAATCTTTAGATTAGATTAAATTCTCGGATGCTGGTCCGAAGCTTTAGAAGTCACTGCCCAATTCTGCGTTTGTCAGTTTTTAAAATTTTATTCAAATCTAAACCTATTTAAGACTCGCATGTTTCACGCTGCTATGCACACCACAGCCTGGCTCTCTGACATGTTAGTTTTCAATATGGCAGCTCTGACATATTGTCAATTTATGAATACGAATCCACTTGGAGCGGCCATCGATTGTAATTATAATTGTAATTGCAATCTGACACTTATAAAGCGCCACTTCAAGATTAGATTATATATAGGCTATATTCCTCATTTTCGTTTCACCGTTTGGAAACTCCGCCACTGCCTTGTTTTGAGGTAGTGCCAGTCCCAAGCCTGGATAAAGGAGGAGGGCGACGGCAACGGCCTTTGATGCCATAAGCTGTCGTTAAACTACGGAATTACTACGACGCCACTGCCTTGTTTGGGGGTAGTGCCAGTCCCAAGGCTGGATAAAGGAGGTGGACGACGGAAACGGCCTTTGATGCCATAAGCTGTCGTTAAACTGCGGAACTACTACCGCTTGGAATAGACTCATCGGAGGCGCTCCCGACCCGAACAAGTGAGACCAATGTCAAATAATACAGACTTCAGGCGCTTGCAAAACTGCGTAAGAGACAAACTGATGAATTCAAGTAGGAACTCTCGGGAAAGGCGATTCCAGCTATTAGGTTCAACAAAGGTAAAGCTTCTAGACTGAACTGTAGCAGTGCGCATCCGAGGGAGTCCAAGGGAGGCCGACCGGAGAGTGCTACGGCCTGGAACCAAGGAGACCGAAATGCAGAAATCCCTAAGGTATGATGGCGCAGAGCCAACAAGACAATTACGCATAAGGGTTAGGATCTTGAACTGGATATGCTGCTGAATGGGAAGCCAGTGCAAAGTGTCCCGCATAAAGGAAGTATATGGCCATACCTGGGATGCCTCCAATAAGACGGGCAGCAGCATTGAGAACAGACTGAAGCTTGGAAATATTGGCAAGTGAGAGTCGAGCAAAGGCAGCGTTACCAAAGTCCACCCTGGTGCAGATAAGGGCATGAATTAGAGTAGTAACGGCATGAAAGGAGAGGGAGCGGCGGATGGTAAGAAGCTGACGAGGGTGGTAAAACCATGAGCGGAAGACAATGTTAACAAGATCAGTCAAGGAGAGTTCCCGGTCCAGGACAACCCCATGATCACGGACATTGGAACATATTAGAATGTCCGGAAACCTCCGGCATAAGAATGATGATTTGTTTGATTTCCTTAATGTGAAAACGGTGCCACAGAAGTCATTTCATTTCATATTTCGGCCGATTGCGGTCTGGAAATTTCCTCGTCAGTTTTTACGAGTGCCAACGTATGCTTTTATCTCTGGAATTAGTTTCTTTCCGCTTTGACGGTAAAGAAACGCGGAATTCGTAATTGGATAAGGCCCTGCATAGCTCGCTGCATTTTCTCTCACCAAAGTGACAAGAATATTAATTATTTGTTTGGGAATAACTGTACGAATTATCTTTTGAGCGAACTCTTTCTAGGGGTTTAATTGAACAAATCACACGCAGCAAATACGCTCAGCATGAAACGAAATCATCGCCTGCGAAAATATCAGAAGATAGGATGTGGCGCAGTTCTTTGTTTTATAGCTCAGAGGTAATGAGCAATTTTGCCACACAGCAATTCGCCTCCCTGGCGGTTCGTCTGAGAGACGTTTCTTCTGCCCCCTTTTCGGTTTTTTGCGCATGTCTTTTATGATACGCTTGCTGACAGATTTTACCTTTAGGCGCCATCTGTCTTGGTGTCTGCATGTGGGTGTGTCTGTCTGTCTGCGCGTCTGTGTGTCTGTCTGCGTGTCTTTATGCATGTCGGTTTGTCTGTCTGCGTGTCTGTCTGTTTGTATGTGTGTGTCTGTGTGTCTCTGTCTGTCTGTCTGCTGTCTCTCTTTGTCTGTCTCTCTGTCTGTGATTTATGTGTCTTTGTCTTCCGCTTGTTAGTTGGTAAATCTGTGTATGTATGGCTATAGAAGTCTCTTTTGGCAACCTTGATATGCCTGTATTACATTCCTGTTTGCGTTCACACGTGGACAGGTGTGTTTTTACGGGATTATAAAGATATTTCCGCTCAAGAACTTAGACCACCCTGCATCGAGAAGCATTTCTGCAGCAATTAATAATAATAATAATAATAATAATAATAATAATAATAATAATAATAATAATAATAATAATAATGAGAAGAAGAAGAAGGAGGAGGAGGAGGAGGAGGAAGAGAAGGAGAAGTGGAAAAGAGGGAGAGGAAGAGGGAGTATTCGTCACATGGTCAGGAAGACTGTTCCACGCAGTGGGTCCGGCGACAGAGAAGAAACATTCGCCGAACCTCGTTGGATTCTGTGGTTCTGCCTAGAGCTCTCCTCAACTTTGTCCTAATATAATTTAATTACCTAATTAAATTCAATCTCAGAACTTCTATAGCACCACTGTGATAATGCTCAAAGTATCAATCGATGCTTGCTTCTAAGGAAAATCCTTGTGCATGCCGAAATACAGGGTGAGTCCGATCGCAAATGATAAAACAAAATCACATAAGAAAAGGAAAATGACTACACGCGTGGAAACTGGGTTACCTAGCTAGACCTCCCTGCCCGCCTGGGTGTCGGGCTACTCTACACTGGCTTCCCATTCAGCAGCGTATCCAGTTCAAGATCCTAACGCTTATGCGTAATTGTCTCGTTGGCTCTGCTCCATCATATCTTAAGGACTTCTGCATTTCGGTCTCCTTGGTTCCAGGCCGTAGCACTCTCCGGTCGGCCTCCCTTGGACTTCTGACTGTCCCTCGTATGAGCACTGCTACAGCGCAGTCTAGAAGCTTTGCCTATGTTGGACCCAATAGCTGGAATCGCCTTTCCCGAGAGCTCCGGCTAGTATTCCTCAGTTTGTCTCTTCCGCAGTTTGCAAGCGCCTGAAGTCTGTATTATTTGCCAGTGGTCTCACTGGTTCGGGTCGGGAGCGCTTCTGATGAGTCTATTCTTGAAGTGGCGCTTTATAAATGTCAGATTACAATTACAATTACAATTACAATTACAACACTGTAGCTGTGAACCCCAAGACTTGAACCTGTTCATGGGGAAAGTGTACCCTTATTGGGAGACAGTTTAAACCAGTGGGGAGAGCTACTCTTCCTTCTGCAAATCGCAGCATATGGGACCTAAGGGGCTCATTTGAGTAATCCCGTTGGCACCTGAATTCTAAATCATATTAAGCCTGTCACGTGCTGCGAGTAACATCATTTACGTGTGTGATCCAACTGTGCCATGCACGAAAGCTGTTCAACAGAAATCATTTTCATTTGACACCCCCTCAATTGTATAGTTCCTCCCACACTTCTAACACCTCCAGCTTGAATGAACACGACAGGATACTTCAGGGTAAAACCGGAGTGACACAAGGGGAGCTTACCCCTTACCCCATGCCGGTGGACCGTCGCTGCTAGAATACGGTAAAGAACGGAACGGAATCAAAGCTGTGGGGACGAGAAGGGTAAGGTCTGGGTGCGAGAATTTACCCCATTAAGTAAGTGCATGACAAATGAGTCAGTGAGGTTGCAAGTACTACGTGTGATAATGGGAAGATACGGCATCCGATAGAGGGATGCCTATGACGGAGAGACGCAGTGATTTTTCATAAGAGTCACCCCCACCGCACCAAGAAACATACAAATCGCGGCCTTTCCACAGTGTTTACTGACATCTTACGGATGTCGCAGACGTTAACATCGACCTTACCCCATGCAGCGTCGTGCTTTCTCTGTTGCTGGCCCAACCCTCTGCAATGGACTTCCTTTTACTCTATGTCTTCTGCCCCGGGTTTTTACTTCTATCTTCTATTCTTCTCTTAAGACTGTTCTCTTTCGCCGAGGTTGGTTTGGGAGCGCTTCTCAGTAGTTTTCTTTAAGGGGCGCTATATAAGTGTTCTGTGTAAATAAAGTGAAAAAGTGGTTTCAATTGAATGTGATTGAACGAAATGGGAAATATACTCTAATTGAATATCAATTAAAGGTGTCTAAGCGTAACCTAATATTTCTAGTACGGTGTCTTTAGCAACATCATACACGGACGATAAAAGCCGTTGATACCGACCGTAACTTATCTTACAACAAATCGTTATCTAATATGGGTTCCCTATAATTAACCTATTTTACCGAATAAGATGAATAAAAATACGGTTATAGAAAGGTAATGCACGGTCGACGTCACGGCCCCGGCCGCCGTAAGAAGTTCTAGAAACTAATAATTATTATTACATTAAGGGTTTTGACACATTTAATTTGCTTCTTCAGCGTTATAAATGCCTCATTTTTCGCAATCACGAGTGTAAGCTTAGACTAAAAACGTAAGGTAAGGTCGATATCAATGATCCTGGCAGCGATAAGTCGTTACACGCTCGATTGTGTTAATAAATTATGTTGCGGTCAGACACCTTTAAAACGCTTTTACAAAATGCTATATATAACTCATTTTCGTTCAATCGTAGATAATAGACAGTTAGAGGAAACTTCGCAAGACATTTCAGCGCAGAGACAAATCAGGACCTTTAAGTAGAACACAATTATTGTAAAGATTGTTTAAAGTTGCTGTAAATACATTAACTGCATACAACAACAACATTTTGCAAGGACATTTTCCACTTTACTGGCAATGCTATTCGTTTATAGGCCAGTTATAGGCCTACATGTTAATGTTGTGACTACAGCCGCTTAAGACTTAGAACGAGATACCCTTACGATTCCCGTAATCGTTGACCAGAATTCGTAAACGTTCATCTAGATCCTCGTATTTCTTCTTCTGCGTTGGAGTTGCCTTGCAGGTGAGGCGTTTTCTATCTTCAGTCGACAGATGTCTTGCTTCTTTTGGAATTTTGAACTAGGCTTTTCCACGATGGGATGAACTTTTCCATCCTTTCACGGAGTTGAATGTGCGAGAAGTATTTCTTCGTACTTCAGACGTCACCGCACAGCGTCACTCTACGACCTCGACTCTGAACAGGTTGCCATCTGTCAACTGGGGATGGAAACCTGTTGGTTGGGCTCAGCGTGTGTGCTCGAGTCTGCTACGGATGACATATATTTCAGGTTATCTGAAGACTACCCTCTAAACAACGAAATATTTTGCTCTTAATGACATTTAAAGCTGGCGTTTTTACGCGGCTGTTGTTAACTGCGCGGGTTATAAATGTTTTTTTTATTGACAATAAGAGTAGCAATCCAAAATTACATATAGAAGCAGTGTTACTGATCTTGTTCTTCGTCTTCGTCGTGTTTTTTCACCAACGAAAGTAGTTTTAAAGTTGGTAAGCAACGGCTGACATTCGGGAAATTGGTCGAAGTTTATGAAACACCTTTAATACACTTTTCTTCAAAGCAATAAATATATTTCCGTTTAATATAATTATAACACCTCCAACTCCGCCACTGCCTTGCTTGGGGGTAGTGCCAGTCCCAAGCCTGGACAAAGGAGGAGGACGACGTCATCGGCCTTTGATGCCATAAGATGTCGTTAAACTATGGAACTAAAATCTAACACCTCCAGACGAGCGCCTCGAAATATGAGGAAAGGTCGACGTCAACGGCCCTGACAGCCGTAAGATGTCGTTAAACATTCGCTGCTACTAATTAATATCAGGATCTGTTTCGATACCTTTATATCGAGGATACCAGCATCGTATATCCACAGTCAGCATAAAACTACTCCAAATAAATTCACTTTAAATATGGCAGTCATAAGTCGTTAAACGCACGATTCAATTATTATCAGGCTACAGTTAGACACCTTTAAACTACTTTCAATTGATGTTATATATAGAAAATATCAAATTTTCGTTTAATTGCTTTCACCGATGAGATGGGATGTATATGTAAGGAGAGATTGAAGTAAACGGCCCTTTCAACCATAAGATGTCGTTAAACATTCGATGCTACTAAATAATATTAGGCCCTCTTTAGACACCTATATATCGGTTCTTCCACCTTTATATATTCCTGTATTTGGTGTAAATGTATAATCGCATAAATTCGAGTAAAATTAATGAAAACGTAAGTTAAGGTCGATGTCAACGACTCCCGAAGCCGTAAGATGCTGTCAAACAATAGAAACTACTACTTATAACTATTTGAACTCTCCACTGGTTCTTAAGGTCAAATTAAAAATATAGGCTTAATACAACGTTCGGTAATCGTAATCGCAATCGTAGACTCCAAATTTCTGAAGCGCTACTTCAAAAGCTAAGCGCAGGGCACCAGCTTATTCACGAGCCCTGCGTCAAGTAGTGGGATTATCCAGAGATGCCATATCAAGAACCAAGTCCAGTTTTCAGAAGGCCTGAGAGGAAAGGAGAGTGATGAGCGGTTAGGGGCTTTGTGTTTAAGCTGAGAGAAATGGGAATCCAGTGAATTAGGCAGCAGGTGAGATCGACGTCAACGACGCTGCCAGCCACAAGATGTCGTTATTCAATGGAGTTTACTTGATAGAACATTTAAATAACGAGAATTGATAGAAATAATGTAGGTAGTCGTTGCCATAATATTCACTGTTAGTTAACAATGTTTAAAGAAATGAATGAGTGAAAACTTTATGGATTCCAAAAGAACAAAGACATTGACCACTGAATAGATTATTGGGATACAAATGGTAGACTCAAAAGGGATCTAAGTCCCGCTAAATTACAAAACTATGATGACGACAATGATTCGACCATACAGTGAGCATATGGAATCAGCAACGGGATTGTAGTATTAGTTGCAATGTTTCGCGACATCTGATGTCATCAATGACAGTTGTCATCGCCCTCCTCCTTTATCGAAACACTACCCCAAAACAAGTCAGTGGCAGAGTAATCAACGGAACTGTGGTGTGGTTCTTCAGTTTAACGACAGCTTATGGCATCAAAGGCCGTTGCCGTCGCCCTCCTCCTTTATCCAGGTTTGGGACTGGCACTACCCCAAACAAGGCAGTGGCGGAGTTAGGATTCACAACGGAACTAGTAGTAGTTCCGCAGTTTAACGAC
This sequence comes from Norana najaformis, assembly GCA_964023275.1. Lineage (NCBI taxonomy): Eukaryota > Metazoa > Annelida > Clitellata > Crassiclitellata > Hormogastridae > Norana > Norana najaformis. The sequence continues at coordinate 2,994,117 of OZ029920.1, read as the reverse complement.
AGCTTATGGCATCAAAGGCCGTTGCCGTCGCCCTCGCCCTTTATCCAGGCTTGGGACTGGCACTACCCGACTAAAGTCAGTGGCGGAGTTAACGTTTAAGAAAATGTTATGGCTGCGAGCGCCGTTCACGTCGACCACACTTTTGAAGATAGTGAACCTTCAACGCAATTTAAATAAAAGAAAAAATATATATAATATCAAGAAAAGCTGTTTTAAGGTGTCTAAATGTTGACCAATGTAGTTTTGGGTGTTTAACGACATCTTTCGGCTGCTACGGCCATTAACTTCGGACTAACCTTCCTGCAGAGTTGATTAATTTCCTTAATAATTCCTACGCTTTTTGAAACCCGAAGAATTCGAAAAAGATTGTTTAAGAACTCCCGCCGTGATTAACAGTGGCTGAGAAGATACTTATACTAAGCCTGCCACGTACTGCGAGTAACATCATCGACGCTTGTGATCTGTTGGCGATGACAGTTCGCCCTACACGAAAGATGCACAGCAGAAACCATTTTCATTTGACCCCTCCCTGAACTGTATATCCCCCACTCTTCAAACGCCTCCCCCCATAAACACAGAAACATAGGTCTGTGTAAAACCGGAGTGAGACTACGGTAATCGTCACAGTCATAATACCATAGAGATCCTGTCGAGTCTAACTGTTTTGGACGAGAAGGGTCAACGCAAAGAGAGCGTTCAAGAACTTCCTCCTCAATTAAGTGCATGAAAAAAGTGTTTTAAGATGCAATCCTACACGAGGAAATGGAGCGAGAGAAATGTGATTGTGGGAAGATGCGTTGCCCGATAACCATGTGCCTAGGGTAGAGAGACGCATTGACTTTTCATAATACGTCCTTGTCAGAGGAACTTAGAGAACGGATGGTGTCTCAGATTAATGGATATAATTCCAGAGTTACGATGTGTAGAATGAAGGTGAATTTATGCTGCAGAAAAACAGTCACACGAAAAGGAAACGACTGTTAGAGGTAAAGGAACGATCCCTGTTCTGAGCAAAGGCCATCCTCAGGGTGTTGCCCATCAGGTGACCTCGGAAGAGGCAGAGTCGGATCCAGAGACACAGCTGAACAGCGTTGCCTCCCTTGAGTAACTTACCAAACATGAATCTTCTTTTTAGAGAACGGACGCTACTGGGAAAGAGATGATACAGAACGAAAACATCAGCCTGTTTGGAAAGTAGGCGTAAAGATGTCGGTTGTTCAGGGTATAGAACTGGGTTTGAGTTACACTCCATAAAGTAACATGCAAATAGCAATCGCTGCTGACGGTTTAGTGACAATTTACGGTTGTCGTGGCCGTTAACATCCACCTTATCCTAGAGATAATTCATTTGAATGACCAGCGATGTAGTAGTTCCTCAGTTTAACGACAGCTTATGACATCAAGGGCCGTTGCCGTCGCCCTCCTCCTTTATCCAGGCTTGGGACTGGCACTACCCCAAACAAGGCAGTGCCGGCGTTAAACTGCCCAATAAATGAACATGAGATTTATATATAATGTTACCTGAATGTGATTCAAAGGTGTCTAATAGTAACCAAATACTGTTTAACAACTTATCGTTCTCAGGGCTGTTGATACCTTAAGTTTCTAGTCTAATTTGACACTCGTGTTTGAGAGAAGCAAGGCATCTACAGTGTCAAAAAGCAAATCTAAGCTGTCAAAACCCTAAACGTAGCGTAATATTATTAGTATTCACTATTAGTTTCTTGTACTTTCTAGGGCTGTCGAAACGTGATGTCGACCTTGTCCCTATCTTACTATAGCCGTCTTTTAAATACATTTTATTCGTTAAAAGAGATGAATTTCAAGGGAGTTCGTATCCGCTGACGTTTTGTTGTTCGATAAGTTACGGTCGACGCCAACGGCTTTGGCAACAGCGTACGATGTTGATAAACATGTGTACTACAAATAGCGAGTGAACGCTTAAACACCTTTAAATCGTGTTTACTAGACAATATATTTTTCACTTTCGTTCAATCGCTGTTGGTTTGATATCTCTGACTATGTAGAATAAGGTCGATGTTAACAGCCACGACAAACGTAAGATATGAGTAAACACTGAACAGAGGCCGCAATTTTTATGTTACTTGGAGAAATGTGGGTGATCCAACCCAGCTCTATGCCCTAAATCACCCACGTTTGAGACTTAATTTTGATATCGGGTAAAATAGTCGTTCCGTACTATCTCTGCGACGTCGCAAATGAATATTCAGCATTGGCCACTTTCAAATGGTAGGTAACTCTGTAAATCTCCTCCTTGGGATCCGACTCTGCCTCTTCCACGGTCGCCAGATGTGCAACGTCCCAAGGATGGCCTTTGCTTAGAATAGGATTCTTTCCTTTGCCTGCGATATTTGTTCCCTTTTTGTGTGGCTTCTTGACTACGGACTTTCTCTTCACCACTCTCCTGTATCTCGTAACCATGGAATTACGGCCAAAATCTTACAGAAAAGTCGTTGCCTGAGATTCCTGGACAGGGAAATCTTATGAAATGTCACTGCGTATCGCTGCCTTTTTTTCTTAGCGTCAGCATATGAAGGCCAGTGACCAGTCGTCTGCTTTGACACCTGATCTTCCCAGCGAAAGTATTATTCGTGTTCCAACGAGCCATGCGATTAAAAACCAAGTTATTCAACTCTAGGATGTGGTAAGTTCGACGGCAATGATATTGGTAGTCACAAGATGTCGTTCAACACTCGAAACTTCATTAGCCTATTTTAAGACACCTTTAAATAGCGTTTTCTGACGTCATAAACTTCTCGTTTTAACTCCGCCACTGCCGTTTTCGGGTAGTGATAGTCCCAAGCCTAGATAAAGGAGGAAGGTGACTTCAACGGCCTTTGATGACATAAGATGTCGTTAACAGTGGAACTACTACTAATAACCGACTCCTCTACCTTTAATTGATGACATAGTTGACGTCAAGAGCGCTGGCTGCTATAAAATGCCGTTAATAAAACGTAAAAGAGTAATTACTTGTTATATTGACGCTTTTAATCGCTTTTTCCACGTTATAGATATTCGTACTTTTTTAATGCGCGAAATTCTAGCCTTGTTATCAGACAGATTTTTATTTTAAATTATGTAAAAAATTATGTCGATAGTGCGTGAGCTTTTAATTAAGCTAAAATAAGGTAGGGTCGATGAGGTAAGGCTAAGTCAGACCACGAAGCACGAAGATTTTACACTTTAGTCAACTATCTAGGCACTTAATATAGCGCCTTTTTAGTACCTCACAAAAGCATAGGTGTCGTTTGGCGTTGAGAACTACTTTGAGAAAATGGCACTAGAATTTATTAAATAATATTAATTATTTTAGAATAGAGATTTCGGTCATTGTTAGATACTGACGAAGCTTTTTGCAAAATATTCAAAATTCAACTCAAGAGTTAGGTAAGTTCAATGTTATAGCCTTTGCAAAGATAAGATGTCGTTTAACTCCGCAACTGCCCTTCTCCTTTGTCTAGGCTTGGGACTGGCACTACCCCCAACCAAGGCAGTGGCGGAGTTCAACCTAAGTAAGTAGTTCCTCAGTTTAACGACAGCTTATGGCATCAAAGGTCGTTGCCGTCGCTCTCCTCCTTTTTCCAGACTTGGGACTGGCACTACCCCAACAAGGCAGGTGGAGTTTTCAACCTAGGTAAAAAAGAAATTGATCCTTGCATAAAGTTGAATACTAATGATTGGAGTTGTTAAAGCGTAACCAAATATTACAAAAAGAATCCCGCGTTTAACAACTTCTCGCAGCCAGGGCCGTCGATATCAAAACTGCGTTAGATGTCAGCGTCCTGATGACGTTTCCAATGTTCAAGGAGACCAGCCACGTTGACTACACCACACACTAGGGACGGAATTGGACAGTGAAATAATTGTATGTTCAGCGAAACCTGCGTACTATCATGTTTAACAACATCATGAGTAACGTTAGAACTTAGAACAAAAATAGCTATAATTCCTGGATTCGTCCAAAGCGGATTTTGACAAAATAATCAATATGACACATCATTTTCGTCGTCGTCATCATCATCATCATCATCATCATCATCATCATCATCATCATCATCATCATCAGTGCAGTTATAGAGGATCTAAGATTTAAAACGTTTAATTTATGATTTCATACAAATTTGGCTCATCATAAAACGTTGGGCAAATGTCTGCGAGAAATGGCCAAGACAAAATACTCAAAAGTTCATTCAAAACATTTATATGGGTCCCTTCGGAAATAAAATGTCATAGACACAGATGTAAGCTTACATCAATCCAATAAGTCTGGACAAGCATTAACAATTTACTTAAGCAAAGTGATCATTTAGAAAAATTAAATCAAAATATTATAGAAACAATTATTAAAGAAATTACAAATTACCTCTTTTGCATTGTTAAGGTATTATATTCTACTTATTTATCTAACTTAAAAATTAAAATTTGTCCACCGTGCTATTTGTTATTCTCAGAGTCCCATTCCTTGTTAGCCACAAACAGTCGATCATTTGTGTCATCAAGAATAATTCTCTTTGAACATCGTAATCTATGTTTTTCTTTTGAGAGAATTTCTCTCTTAAATTTCAAATCTGAGTCGAATAACAAAATGCGACCCTTTCCTTGACTCAGCAATCATCTCGAATCCATTTCTATCGACGGCTAAATATAACAGATGGTTCGTTTACACGTTTTCCACGTTTTCCACGTTACCCATCAAATTTCATTAGTTTTTTCCATCTGCATCCACTCTATGTATATCATCACCAGGTTCTCCATTACTAACAACGAAATAATCATTAGTCATTTTTATAGCATGGAGTGGATGATAAACTTTAGCATCTGATGATAATTTTATTTTTTGGATCAACTTTCCCTCTGGCGAAATTTCATTTAGTTTACTTCCCCGAAACAGTTAAAGTGACATTCGATTCATCTGTAATTGATAAACGATCATAATCGACTCCACAATCTGTTGGCCATTTCTTTATTAATTTTCCATTTGGATCAAATGTTCACTTTACACAGCCACCGTAGCGATCAAACTCAAGTAAAATTGTTCCTTGTTCCGTATGCAAGCGATTAAATAGTCTTAACGCCACTTGGAATTCGTCGCCGTTCATTGAAGGTAATAGTTCGCTATCATCGTTCAAAATAAGACACTATAAGCCGATTCAAGTCGATAGATCGATAGTAAATCTTCGCTTTTCCTTATACATTCGTGTGCATTATTTAAATTGTTGAAAGCATGAGCTTCACTTTAGAAAGAAGATTCAACAAGTGTATTCTAGGAGCAATTGTTTGACTTTGGAGCTTAATAATAGGCTTTGCTACCTAAAACCTAGGGTGGCTATACGCATATCACCCTAATATTAATTTATCACAGTCGAGTGAAGGGAAGTTGAATGCAGAGAAATAGAAGGTAGTGTCGCCGAGACAGAGGTAAATAATGTTTCAAAACCTAACTCTATTCGCCGTAAAGAATGCAGATCGTGTTTGTAAAATCGCAGTAGGATTAAAGTAGAATGAGTACTAAATGTAACCGAAGAACATGAGTCAACTTAGCCAGCGCGCCCCTTGAAAACCAACAAATTGTCACTGGTCGATTTGAAACTGGACGTTGACAACCGTGTTAAGTTAAGCAATAAAACTTTAGCGTATGTATGTATCATATGTAGCCTACAGTAGTTTGAGTTCGTCATTCACTAACTATCTGTACTGCCCTTGTGAAGCGTCATTCTCTCTTTACCAACTTCCATTGTCTTTATAACTCGCACATATTCACACATATACAAAAGGGAATAATGGAAAGTGGCTAAGCTGTTGTTATTGATATATGATCTGTTGGTGGTGGTTGTGTCATGCAAAAACTACTGACAGCAACATGTTGGAAGTTTACATCGTATTGCACCTTTTTCTTGCAGGAAATATGCGATCACACTGATTAGTACAATCAGTAGTACGGCAACCACAATCGATATTGCCAAAATGGTTGGTCCACTGATAGCTGAAATATACAAATATTACTTCATTACATTAAGAATATAGTGTTTAAATCATAAATTGTGTTATAGATTAAAATATTCATTAACAGATTTTTCGGCTAAAGATATCCCAACTGTAAAATCTTCACTTGATCCAGAAAAAGGTAAACGGGTGCCAGAGCATGCAGAACAGTCGATTTTCAAAGCATAGTTTCGGAATTGAAAGATAAAGTAACCCATTCATATGGAAATTTTATCACAAGAAAATTAAACATGAACGCACCCGTTATTTTAAAAAATGAACGAGATGAGTGCAGATTACGATGAGCAACCCCCAAAAAATGGAAGATAAAAAATTGCGTTGGTCATCGCAATTCAGAGCCAAATTCCGTAATTGTATTGAAATACTCTTACCTACAGTTGAATAAACCTCGGCATACATGGGCTCCACTATACATGATTTGTTTCCTATAGGGCACGTCGCCTCGCACCGATGCCATCCAACTCTATCTGGTTTTAAAGTCTGGTTATTAGATACTGTGAGCGAATCATCGTTACTGAACCATTTCCATTTGTAGCTGCATGATTGGCTGGTGTTCGCAAAACAACTGACTTCCTCATTCATTCCAATGATAAATATGACTTGGCTGCTGAAGACATCTGAGTGAATTAAAAACCAAAAGCGTTGATATACCAAACTATTTCATTCATGTACATTGCTACTATAGAAATAATACAACTGAAAAATGACCAGATCATGTATTTAAAGCAATGGTCTAATTGGCGTGAAGTCTAATTGGCGTGAAGTCTAATTGGCGTGAAGTCTAATTGGCGTCTAATTGTCGTCTAATTGGCACGACGTCTATTCAATAACACATTTGGTCTGTCATCCAACGATTGCAGGTTTGATCCTGTTAAGCGGACTCCATGTTATCTTGTTTGCGCACACTTTTCTCTCTCACCAAGTAGTCAAATTTGGTACCGGCATAAACTGGAAAATAATTAGCATCTGTTGTGATTTTAAATTAGGGGACAAGTTTTTAAGCACCTCTTATATATGATACGTGGTATAATACACTATTGAGTGAACACAAGCCAACCACTTCCGTTTTGTATTAGCTATGACACATTGGCCACTGTGTACAGCTGTAATATGTTTTCTTTTAGAAATAAATAGCCAAAAATTGCAAGACAGTGTCAGAAGTGCATGCGAAACGGTACGAACAGTACCTTGACACCAGAATACAGCCAACAGCCAAATGGCTTCGTCATGCTAGGATTTGCGCCACCTAGCGTTAACTGGGAAGCAGCAAATCTTGTCGAAGAATTCGAAAATTTCATGCCAGTAAGTGAGCTGATTATGGACAGAATCCTCAGGTACAAAACTTTACAACTATGATCCGACCTAAGTCGTTGCGCCTACAGGTTGTTAATGTTTATGAGTATGGTATAATGGAGCGTATACATACGTCTTTGAGGCTGCCATCACTTTAAAATCTGCCTAGAATCAGGTTAAGACGAATATTTACATGATTTGGTCATTTGCGTAATAACTGATGTACACGACTTCAAATTTGGGCTTCCAGAAGACAAGTTAACTTGAGTTTTGTGGCAAGGTATCGTAATGAAAGTGCAAAGAAAAACAAAACAACAAAACTCAACAAACGGACTTAGAGTTTGATACCTAACACTTCTTCTTCTTCTTCTGGTTTTCTGCCCTGAGGCAGGTTCAGACGTCCGATGAGGCCACTCCTCTCGGTGTTGAGCTTCTTGTTTCAGCCTGCTGTATCCGTCCGTCATCGTCAAAATTCAGCAGCATCTGTTTGGGTCTTCCTCTTGTCTTCCTCCCCTCCATTCTGCCCTCAATTGCAGTTCTCAAGAGTGAGTCCCCTCTCAGTGTTTGACCAATCCATTCTCTCATAGATTTTCTCTCATAGATACATGTAGCTATCATAGATCTTTCTTCCTCAACTCTTTTCAGCACCTCCTCATTTGTTATATTCCTGCCACCATCCAGCGGAGCACGTGTGTTAGATAAAACAGATATACTGAACAAGATGGTTTATTATTCTTTCATCTTCAAGCATTTGCCGAATGGACCAATAGACCAACTGTGACAGTATACCAACATACAACTACGCCAATTTCTAGCATATGGCATAGAAGGAATTCCGCGTCATCCCGAAATTTAATCTGCTTAAACCGATATTCGCTGACTGGGATCTTCCGATGTCACTAGCTTGTAGAATGTTTTAGAACGTTTGTTAGTCCTACCCGTCTGCAGACCAAGTTTTGTATGGTTTCTATTTATCCTTCTTATGTTATTCGGGTTCCTTCTCTGGTTCGCTTTCTCTGTCAGTCTGCCTTCCTCACACTACAAGTAGGCCCATCAGTTCTGTAAATGAGCCTTCTCTTCCATTCTTAAACCTTCTTATCTCGTTATCGGCCATTTTAAGAAAGGGGCGTTTAAATAGTGAAACTTCAAGCAGCCCCATTTATAGAGCCGTACAAGTTAATTGACTAAAAAAGTAAAAGATGACAAAACAGATTTTGTCCAAATAGGTGTCGACTCCTAACCTCATATTTTAATCCCGAGAGATCTTTTCTATCTAATTAAGCAACAGTAAAAAATTAAAGTAACACATTACTATTAATAATCATCGATGACCTGCCTTCAGTAAAGATGAAATACTCACACAAAACTTTGATGACGTCAGAGGTACAGCTGTGGTTTCTGTTGGAAGTTCTCGTCGTCTGGCAAATAAACGAAGAGTTATTTAGATCAAGTGTAACATTCATCGTGAGTGTATAGGTGACCTCATTCTTACTCGAGGTAAAGCTGGACAGTCCTTTGATAATCGATTGATTGTTTCCGCTCACCTTCCACTGAAGAATTGGAAAAGTGTTGCCGTGGTATGTTATGCTACATGAAAGTTTGACTTCGTCTGGTTCTAGACCACAAGTGTTTGGTCCAATGACTTCGCTTGAATGAATGTTTGACTTGCAGACTGGATCGTCATCTAAAACACACTGGATTTGCAATATCTTAGGGATTCTTCCGACTATCCGACATGAGCCTAATCACTCGACAAAAACTGTGAGTAACATTTAGGTTTTGATAAAGATTGGAGAAAGCTATCGATCTGAGCAAGTTAATTTTCAAGTTCACACGAGTAGCAATTCTCTCAAAAGTATTTAATTAACAAACATTTTGCCCACATAGTTTGCTTATATGTTGTTATTTACTACGGTTTCAACATTTTCGTCGACAAAATTTGCAAGCGTAATGTTCAGTAAATAATACCAGATGTTAAATCTTGTCATAATCGGCATTAGCTGTTGGTAAAGAAAACGAATAATTGAGTTTGTCCGTGGAAGACTGCCTGGGATGACATCAAGAGTTTGATAAAATCTCGGTAAAACGAGAGATTAGCTAACATGCGACTGTTTTTTTCGAAACTTTGCTCTAAGGAGCAAACAACAGATATTAATGTAGCCATCAACGATGATGATGATGATGATGATGATGATGATGATGATGATGATGATGATGATGAGTTTTCTGCCCGAAAGCAGGTCCATTGGCTTTATGCCACCCGGGGATGAGATGACTGAGGTGGTTTCCCGTTGCCTCCCTCACAGACAATTGTGGGTGAGCAACTTGTCCAAGGTCGCTACCCAGTGGCGTGAGGTAGAATCGAACCCGCGACCCTCCGGTTACGAGGCATCGAACATACCATTACACCACCACGTCCCATCAACACCAAGTGCATAGTAATTAAAAACTGTTATAGCGGTCTGTAACTAGCCATAAGTGTGACCTTCTGGAATAACTGGACAAAACTATCAGGCGGCAGGTAATTCTGCATATGTTTTTACAGTAGAGTTAATAACTGGAATTGTTCTAGCACCCCAATGTCGGGTCTTAGCAGACACTACTTAAAAAGTTTGAATCGAGGTAAAATGTAAACATACCTAAAACTATTAGTTGAGCCGATTTTCGTTTCCCAGACCCTTCATCCTCTGAGCATTCGTATTCTCCGGCATCAGAAGGTTGGACTGAGCGAATAACTAAATTGCTCGTTCCTGTAGATGAGTTAATTTCGACCGAAAATCTTACATTGTAGGGCTGTAGTATATGACTTCCGGCGTAAACATAATTGCTGCCATGACGCCATTGGATTTCCTCCGCTTCAAGAGACGTCGAACAGTTCATGTAAGTCGAATTATTAACCATCACTTCAGTATCACGAGGAATCACGATCAACTCTGCATCTGAAATCCCGCAATCAATTGAACGTAATTTAGTAATGCATTTTATGTAATTCTTCATAAGTTTCGCATCCTATTTATGTGAAATGAATGAAAATCACCTACGCAGCAGAATGAATGAAACTTTATTGATTCAAAGAGAAGAGAAAAGAACAAATACATTGACCACATTGTATAGGTTGTTGGGATACAAATGGTAGACCCAAAAGGTACATAAGTCCCGCTAAAATAGGGCCGCCTATTACAAAACGATGCATGTGGCGTCAAAGATGTTTAACCGATATTAGGCACAATTGAACTATCAAGAAAGTCTTAACTAAAAATTAACTAAAAAGAAACTAAGAAAGTGGATCCTCATTGTGATCTCTATGAAACTGAAATTGAGTCATAACTGTGACTTCCAGAAACATAAGTAAAAAACTTATAGACTTATGGACTAAACAGATGGTGGCTTTCCGTTATGTCATCATACATGTAGTTCAAAGCTTTTGATATCAACGTTACATTTGGTGGTCTATATTCATGTGTATCAGATATAGACTCATGCGTAAGTCCAGTCATCGTTCTATCTGCAACAGTTCCTTATTTTCAACTTCAAGTGCATTACATAATACGAAAACAAGAAAACTTTAGCAAACTTACCTAATTTATTAAAGACGTTCAGTAGTAGGCCTATGGCCAGAACTATCATTGCATGCTCCATCGTTGAAAACAATATCCAGACTCAGTGTTTTGACTAAAACTACAAGTGACAACGGTAATCCAATTCGGTTAGATTAATACATAGAAACTTACAAATTTGATAGTTACATTCAATGCAGAGTATCGTATCGAATGAATGTAGATGGCTTTCTATATTGTATTTTTTAACACGAGTGTCTTTCAGCTAGATATTAAATTTCGCCTGAGTCTCATCACACTGAACAAGAAAATTACGCCTTGTAAAGAGACCGAGGGACTATACAGCCTAACCTACCGAAAAGAATACCCTAGATTCTATCTAAGTCCATCCTCAGTCTAAAGAATACAAATCAGAGAATTCTATCATTCTGTTTGGCTATAAGACGTCTGAACTGAGAACATTGCACTGTCTCTTTCTCTGCTGTCTTCTACAGTAACTCCTACATACCACCTTTTGCTTGATATCCTTAATTAAGTAAACACTGTTGAAATGGGATACACAGTCATGCTATCCGTGGCGTCTGGAGCAATGTCGTCAGTTTCTGAAAAGTCATCCTACCGGATATATGAGAAGCCTATGCCTGCACGAATAGCATCAATTTCCTGCAAATTTCCTCGCCTAAACGTGTCGCTACTCTACCTATTAAACAAAAATTGAGGTAGGTCATAATACAATGAGCTAAATGAAAGTGATTTATGGGTGTCTAGGGGCAACTTAGCCCACCGTGCTAAACCAGGATCTATGCTATAATTGCTGTTTTTCAACAGAATTTACTGAACCTCTTCATTCATTCCCTGAAGCCTCCATCACTTTCATAGCGCCTAATATTAAGCATTCCAATCAAGATATCTTGCTTATTAACAAAATCTTATCTACACTGTGATACATAGACCTAGATGTATATTCTTTCGCAGAATCCGTCCTATGCTTGACTTTAAAACGGCATCAAGACACAAGACGTGGCCCCTGCCTTACGTAGACTGTTAACCGTTTTGTCGTTAAACAGTGGAATTACTACATACGCTAGTACTGCCCTCAATTTCGCATCAACCATCGCCCCATCCATAGTCCATGCTAAGTTAGACAATTACAATTTACGGTAACAGGACAATAACCCCCCGGACAATTACCCCCCGGACAATTACCCCCGGACAATAACTCTCCATGCAAAACACCCCCCGGACAATTATCCCCTGTACTGATACAGTACATACAGTAAAGAGTAGACATGAAAAACTTACCATACATCAAAAACTAATTATTAGACAATTACTAGGCAACTGGGCAGAGAGTAGACATGAAAGAATTCCAAACATCCAAAACTAAATATCGGACAATTATTAGACAATTGGGCAGAAAGTAGACATGAAAGACTTACCATACATCAAAAACTAAATATTAGACAATTATTAGACAATTGGACAAAGACTAGATATGAAAGAATTACCATACAACATGGAAGAGGTCAACTATTATATAGCAACTACAATGGGCGCAATGTTCTTGACTATCTACGTGGAATAGCTCACAACCTTTCATTTTAAGTTCAATAAACTAATAAACAATAAACAGCATTTTCTGTCACACATTTAATTTCATACTGTGACGTTGCATGGTTCTCCAATATATGTCTAATAAATTAATATATAGACTGCATGATTAATATACATTATTTGTATATTTATATAATTAATATATCTGTATAGGGGGTTACTGTCCGGGGGTTATTTGCATGGGGGGTTATTGTCCCGGGGGTTAATGTCCGGGGGTAATTGTCCGGGGGGTTATTGTCCTAGAACCCAATTTACTTTTCCTGAAAATAGGTGTCACCCAAATAAGCCGCTTCAAGGCGTTTAGAATTCTCTTGCTGGTGCTGTTACTAAAATCTCCAAACACCATCACATCACTCATCTTCACTGGCTTAAAATGCCTGAACGAATCGAGTGCAAAGTCCTATCACTTACCTGCAACACACTTCAATCCTCCCAGCACTCCTATGTTCGCCAGTTATTTACAATCCAATCAATCCGCTCAACCCGCTCCTCTTCTGCCTAACACTTCTCCGCCCTCCCGTCACCTCATCGTTAACATTTGGTAATCGCTGCTTAGCGACTGCTCCCCCACCACTGTAAAATAAACTCACCCAGAACTGCGACAGTCATTTGACCCATCATGCAAACTCATCTATGCTCGATCGATTTCACTCCACCATTTAATTGCTCATTATAAAGTCAACGTCAACTGCTTGGCAGACATATGATGTCGTTAAACAACTGAAACTACTACTAATAACGTCTATGTTATATAATTTTAGCATAATTATAATATAATATAAATATAATATTTAGTGCACCACTGCTTTAGTCAGGTGGTGCCAGTCCGAAGCCCGGATAAAGGACGAGGGCGACGCTAATGATCTTCATAACAACAGAGCGTCGTTAAACAGAAACTACCAATACTAGGGCCACCATGTGATTGTCGCCAGTGTTAAGTACGGTCGACGTGAACGGCTCTGTCGGCCAAATGCAGCTGTTAGAAACTGGCACTTCCACTACTAATGCAGACGGAACAAGCGGCAATTCTTCTATGCCTACCTGCATAAAAGGCCGTTGACTTTTATTGGAACAAAATTTGTAGAGTTTTCACTGTTTTAGTTTTATGTAACATCTTGAAGTTACTACTGTATTTGTAGTTCCACTGTTTAACGACAGCTTATGGCATCAAAGGCCGTTGCCGTCGCCCTCCTCCTTCTTCCAGGCTTGGGACTGGCACTACCCCCAAACAAGGCAGTGGCGGAGTTACTACTGTATTTGAAAGGAAACGAGTTATTTATGACGTATGGATGACTATTTAAAAGGTGTGTAAAAAGTAGGCTAATTTAGTTTTGGTTGATTAACGACATCTTGTCTTTGACAAGTCCAATAAATATAACCTTTCCTTAGTCTAGTTTTGAATTCGGAATATTTCGTATAAGAACTTCGTCCGCATCTAACAACGACTGAGAAGAGACTAATATAATTAATAATATTTAATATAATATAATGCCATTTAACCAAAGCGACGTCTGTGTTTTTGTGAGGTACCAAAAGGCGCTATATTAAGAACCTATGTAGTTAACTGACACGTAAAATCTTTGTGAGCCCTCGTTTACCTTACCTTTACTTATGGACTCTACCATACCTTTCATTAAATGCTGGCGCATTGTCGACCTTAAAATGTAAATACAATATAATGCCAGATAAAAAACGACGTAGTTCGCATAAACGAAAAGAAAGAATATTTATAACGTTGAAAAGCGATTAGAGGCGTCTAAAGGTAGTCTAATATTATTATTTTTACTGGCTAATATTAGGAGTTTGGCTAATATTTGTGCGTTTGGAGTCACTCACTCTCATCCAACTCTGCACAGTGTTTAGTGACACCTTACGGATGTTATGGCCTTAACATCGACCACATTAACAAAAAACAATGGTATTTGGCGACAAAAATATCACCCAGCAGATAGTGGTTGAAAGAATGCAGCTGGAGAATGTAGAGAGGTTCACTTATCTTGGAAGTAATATGACATATGACCTAGATTGCAAAAGTGAAATAAAGATACGAATAGCGAGGGGAATGGCAGTGTTGAAAGCAATGGATAAAACTTGGAAGAGCAAAGCAATCAGCATGAAAACAAAACTGGAGGTATTAAAGACATGTGTATTCAGCACCATGATGTATGGATGTGAGACATGGGTCCTGACAAAAGACTCACGACGGAGAGTCTTGGCATTTGAGAGAAAATGTTACAGAAAAATCCTAAGGATCGGATGGACTCAGAAGATTAGGAATGAAGAGGTCTACGAAAGAGTGGCTATAACCGAGAATCTACTGCAGAAGGTTATTCAGCGAAAACTTGGATTGTTTGGACATATCTGTAGAATGAAGGATGACAGAAATATTAAGACTCTGACGTTTGGAATTATGGAAGGTACGAACAAGAGAGGCAGACCACATCGAGAGTGGGTGGATGACATTGAGGAGTGGTGTGGCGCGGACTTGCAGAAACTGGGACATGCGGCTCAAAACAGAATCGAGTGGAGACACATTGTGAAACGGGCATCGGACACCTACGGGCATTGAGCCCATGGTTATTGATGATGATGATGACATTAACAAATGTATGTGAACCAATATAACGAAAATGAGGTATACATAATTTTGTGAAGACATTATTTAAAGGTGTCTAAGCGAAACCTATTCTTAGGACCCATTCTCAGCAACATCCTACACGGCTGCCATGGCCTTTGACGTCGATCGTAACTTATCTTACAACAGATTGTGCTCTATTGCAAGTCACCTCTTTCAACGAATTTAATACATCTAAAAGACGGTTTAAGGCACGGTCGACATCAGTGGCCCCGACACCCGTAAAAGTCCTATAAATTAGTTATGAATACTATCATTTTTAGGCTACATTTAGAGATTACTAATGTTTAGAGTTTGCTAATTTCTTCTTTTGAATCTAAAGGTTATTGAAACCCTAACATTTCAGGAAACTTTAAATAAGAACTTCTTCGTATTGAACAGTGGCTGAGAAGAGATTCAGATACTGTCTGCGTAGCTAACTGACGCGTAAAATCTTAGTGCTCCCTACATTACTTCAGCTTAACTTATGGAACGTACTCTGCCTTTCCTTAATTGCTCGCGCATTGCGGACCTTTCCTCTCAATACAATATAATGCCAGATACACAAGTATGTAGTTCGCGCATAAATAAACAGACGGATATCTATAACTTTGAAAAGCAATTAGAGACGTCTAATATTACTATTTTACTGGCTAATATTATTCAGTATTCTTATTACGAGTTCTTAGTTGGATCTTTAATCTTATGACAGAAATGGGCGTTAACGTCGCCCTCGCAGTTCTTAATCATATGGTACAAAAACGTTAAATAAAATCAACACTCTGTAGTTCCGCAGTTTAACGACAGCTTATGGCATCAAAGGCCGTTGCCGTCGCCCTCCTCCTTTATCCAGGCTTGGGACTGGCACTACCCCCAAACAAGGCAGAATCAACACTCTGAGTGGGAATCAGCATTTTATAAGAATTTTGACAATTAAATAAAGGTGTCTTTCGAAGGACGACTGAAAATGACATTGATCATTCAGCCAAAATATTGCTAGTTTCTTATATTAATTCCATGACATAATTTGACTCTATAGCATTAATATATGGTAAAACATTTACAGAAATTCGTCAAATCATACCTATATTAGCAAGAGGCCATACTTAGTTTCTATGAAATTAATATTCGTCACCTCTTTGGCATCTAAATCAATGCTGCGAACTTCTTAGAAATATAATTATTGCATTGACTCCGTCCAACTCCCCCACATCCTTTAATGCCTTTGATCTGTTGGAGACAATCCGAAGCCTGGATAAAGGAGGAAGACAAGTCTAATCATGATACAGCGTCGTTAAACATAAACTACAAGTACTACGCACTAATTCCAGTACGCGATTGTCACCAGTGTTAGGTAAATGTAAATGTAATTTTACAACTGAACGCCTGTGACGTATATAAGTTGTTAAAACTCGGCTCTACCGCTACTAATAGAATGCATTTCGATAAGCTCCTTCATTTTTGCCTAATCGAAAGAGCAAAACGATGCGAAGTGGTTGAAATTTTTACCAAAATACCACATAAATTATTTTTTTAAAACCGTTTACGCTGTTTCTTCTGCTAATTGGGATGCGCGATAATCAAGTGGCCAGCATGATGAGAGTTTGGTGATTAAAATTCCTGCAATTACAGAAAGACTTCTGCCTCTCTTGCAACATCTGCTAGCAAAATGAGTAATCAGTAAACTGAACTGAGGAGAAGATGACTGTTTCCCCGCCCTCGTATGCCGAGGCTGGGAAAACGACGACGAAATGCTGTGACTTTTCATAAGAGTTCTCTGTTCCAGGAACTTAGACTTTGACTTTTGTCTCCGATTAATTTTAGACTTACGATATGTAGAATGATGGTGAAGAGACATCCTGTAATAAAGAAGGCACTCATAAAGGAAAAGGAGCGAACCCTGCTCTGAGCAAAGCCCCCTACTCAGGACGTTGCCCATCCGGCGACCGCGGAAGAGGCAGAGTCGGATTCAGCATTGACTGCCTTAATTTTCCTTGGAGAGATAGGAAACTGCGGTGCAGAGATGGTATGGAACGGCCATTTTAGCCAATATCGAAGTAGGTCTAAAGATGAGTGTGGTTCAGGACATAGAACGGAGTTTGGAGTCACTCACACTTCTCCGAGTAACATGCGAAACTCTGCAGTGTCTAGTGACATCTTACGGCTGTCATGGCCGTTAACATCAATGACTGTAGGATAAATTTTTGAACCAGCGATAGATCGAAAAATAATAAGAATATATAGTTTTGTTAAGACATAATTTAAAGGTGTCTAAACGAAACCTAATAATTATTCGCGTACGGCGTGTTCAGCAAGTTCGTACACGGCTGTCAGTGCCATAGACATCGATCGCAAGTTATCTTTCAACAAATCATTAGGGGATATTTTTCCATTGTAATTCACCTCTTTTAAAGAATTAAATGTATTAAAAAGACGTGTTATAGTAAGGTAAGGTATGGTCGACATCAAAGGCCCCGACAGCCGAAAAATGTTCTATAAACTAATAATGAATATTATTAGTATTAGGCTACATTTAGAGTTCTTACAGCTTTAATGTACTTTCACGATGTTAAAAATGCACAGTTTTTCTTAATTACGAGTGTCAGGTTGGACTAAATACTTAAGGTAAAGTTGACGTCACCTGCTTTGGTAGCGATAGGTTGTCAAACCCTTGCTTCAGTCGATAACGTGGTTACGCTTAGACACCTTTGAATCAGTTTTATTTAGTATTATATATAGCTCTCTCAGTGTACATATAATCGCCAACTCCGCCACTACCTTGTTTGGGGGTAGTACCAGTCCCAAGCCTGGATAAAGGAGGAGGGCGACGGCAACGGCCTTTGATGCCATAAGCTGTCGTTAAACTGAAGAACTACTACATATAATCGCCAGGGTGCAGCAAAATTGTGGTCTGTAATGTGAGGAAAAATCGAAGTGAATAAACTGGTTCCTTCGACTTAGCTTTCGTTGGGCGCTCTAGAAATTTCGAGATTACGAGGTCAACGCCGTGATAGTCGTAAGATTTCAACTCTGTTTAGACACCTTTAAAAAGCTCTATGACAGGCTATATAGTCTTCATTTTCGTTCGATAGCTTGTCTTCACATCAAATATTATGTTATGCACAACGAAGTTGACGCAAACGACTTGGCAGCCATAACAATTGAAACTACCACTAAAGAAGTGTAATAGTATATAATATTAACATAAATATTATGTATAATATTATTATAATATTGACTCTGCAACTACCTTTAGTCGGTTTTTGTAAGTACGAAGCCTCATCTTCGTTATGACACAGCGTCGCTAAACAGAAACTACCAGTACTAGTTCCAGTATGTGCTTGTTGTTAAAAACTAGACACTACCAGTACTAGTACAACAAGGCGCTCAGATATGGTCCATTGTAAGCTCTTGCCCAAACGACAGAGCAAAATGATGCGAATGCTTGAAAACGTTGCCAAATAAAGACCTAAATTAAATTAATTAAAAACTTTCACCCAATTATTGCTAATTGAGGCTCGCGATTGCCTAGTGACTAACATGCTAGACTGTCAACTGAAGAATTCTGTTCCACGTGGAACATCTGCTGGCAACATGAGCCATAAAATTACTCCACTAACCGTAAACTGTCGACGAGGAGATCATGCGGCAAGGAAGATGGCTGGTGACCCGCCCTCGTATGCCGGGCCTAAGAAACAGACGGCGAAACGATGTGACTTTTCAGATTAATGGCGGCAGTTCCATGATTACGAGATTTGAGATAGTTGTGAAGAAGAAACCTGCATTTAAGAAGGCACACAGAAAGGGAACGACTGTTGCCGGTAAAGGAACGGATCTTGTTCCGAGCAAAGGTCATCCTTAGGACGTTGCACAACCTTTGACAGAGACAGAGCTTCTTACAGCGTTGTATCCGTTAAGGAAACGGTCAATCCTAATTCTTTATTTGAGAGCGGGGACAAAACGGGACAGAGATGATACGGAACGACCATTTTAGCCTAAATCAAAAGTAGGTGTAAATATGTGGGTGGTTCATGACATAGAACTGGGTTGGAGTCGCCCACACTCCACCAAGTAGGCCTAGCACAAAAATCGCGGCTTCTGCTCTGTTCACTGACATCTTACGTTTTTATCGCGTTAACATCGACCTTATCTTAAACTCAAGACTTGTACAAGTAAACGAAAATGAGCAAAATATATAATTTTGTAAAACACGATTTAAAGGTGTTTAAGCGTTATTCGTAGAACATCATGTTTAGTCGCATCTTATGCGGATGCCAGATCCGTTGATGTCGACCGTAACTTTTTTCTGATAAGAAATCGTTAGCGGATATAAGCTCTCTTGTAATTTGAGACGGTTAGAGTAAGGTGAGGCACAGTAGAGTTCAACGACCCTGGCAGCCGTTAGAACCCCTAGGAACCAGTAATAAATACTAATACTTTTTGTTATTTTTTGGCCACACAGGCTCTTTTTCTAATAATACAACATAACAAGCACTAACCAAAATTTACATGGTTTCAGATCCATAGATACACGCACGCACATACACACATACATCGTAGTTATTTACAACGAATTTATATGCAATATTAAATTGCTGATTCACATATATATGTAACAATGTATTTTAAACTAGATATTTAACACTAGTGTTTTTTTATCTTTTTCAAATAGGCCTACAGCATGACATGCACTTACAGAAAGTTACGTGGTTTAAGATCCATGTATATGTATCTATATACATCAATAGTTACTTGCAAAAAGAATTCATATATATTATTAATTTGCTGATACACATATTTAATAATGTATTTTAAAACTAAACATTTTATACAATTATTTTACCTTTTTCTTATTGGCCTTCTTTAGAACTTTACAAATTCAATATATTTTTGCTTATAATTTTAGATTTGCATGACATCGTGATAGGTAACATTTATATAGCACCCATCAAAGTTATCAGAATATATAGGCTCTATTTACAAACTGTATTTACAAATACCATGTTTATTATCTACATTATATTTATATGGATTATTTACAAAATCTTACCATTAGTTTTTTTCATTATAATATAAAAAGCCTCCAGATAAAGTTCTCGAATAGAAAGAATGTTCCTTATGGTAAAATCTGCCTTCTTTTCGTAACATTTTTGCCTTAGTTTATTTGATATATATTGTTTGTTACATGCAAGTAAAATGTGTTCTAAAGACTCTGATACTTGGCACTCAGAGCAGAGGTCAGTTGGATTTATTCCCATGTTTTTAAGGAAAGTGTTGCACAGGACATAACCCAATCTTAATCGTGTAATTTGGACCTCGGTCTTTCTTGGTGAATCAATATATTTTTGTTGTTGAAACTATGGCCTGTATGGATTTGTAAAATCGCCCTTTAGGTTCAAGGTCATATTCAGCCTGCCACTGTTTGATGACATACTCTTTAATTAACGAATCAATTTCCCCAATTCTAAATAAATTGTAATTTAACTTTTGAAAACGAGACATTTATAACGTGGCAAAAAGCCTTTTAAAGGTGTCTAATTATAATCTCATGTAGTTTCGGGTGTTGAACGATAGTTTGTGACTGCCAAAAACATTATCGTCGAACTGACCTTACTCTAGAGTTGATTAACTTGTTTTTTAATTGCAAAGCTTATTGAAATAGGAATATTCTGGAACATTTTGTGCAAGAAATTTACCCGTATTTAACAGTGGGACTGGCACTACCCGACTAAAGGCAGTGGCGCAGTTAAAACAACAGCGACTCAAAATAAACAAGAGCTTTGAAACGTCATGAAAGGTTTTTAAAGGTGTCTAATGTAGACCAATGTAATTTTTTTGTGTTTTACGACGTCTTTTGGCTGCTGAGGCCATTAACTTCGACCTTACCTTCCTCCAGAGTTTATTAATTTCTCTTTTTAAATACAATTCCGGAAGAATTCGAATTTGTAAAAGAACTTCGGTCGTTTTTAACAATGGCTGAGAAGAGACTAAAATAATGCCATTTAACCAAAGTACATCTCAGCGCCTAACGACATCTTTGATTTTGTGGGGTATTACAAGGTCTTATGACACCCCGTCATTTAACAGAAAGTACCCACCTGCGCCTTTGATGTTGCAAGATGATGCTAAACTCTGGAACCACTAATTAGGTCAAATTTGAAAAGAAAAATAACATAACCTTAGGTGAGGGCGACGTCAACGAAGCTGGCAGCCAGAAAATGCCGTTATTCAACGAATATTACATGACACAAAAGTTTAAAAAATAGAATTTATACGAATATTGTTAGATGTAGCAGCAATATTATCCAGTGTTTAGCTACGTTGTTTTTGTAGCCTAGTAATTTGTATTGTTTAGCGACATCTTGTGGATGCCTGCGCCGTTGATGTGGAATCAAATACTATAATTAAACGAAAACGAGTAGTTTATAACCCAATAGAAAGCTATTTAAAGGTGTCGAAATCTAGGCTAATGTAGTTTCGGGTGTTTAACTGCCAAACTCATTTGACTTCGACTGTACCTTATTCAAGAATTGTTTTGCTTGTGTATTAAATTCAAAGCAAAGTAAAATCTACATGCATGCCGAAAAACAGGGCGAGCCCGGTCGCAAAACCAAAAGGAAAATCGAGGAAAGAACACTAAAACAGACTACACATGTGGACACTGGGTAGCCATCTGGTGTCAGTCTACTCGGAACTTTAGCTGTGGACCCCGTGACTTTAAACTCTTCATAGGGAAATGCATCTTCAGTGGGAGACAGTTTTTACCAGTCGGAAAAGCTCTCCTTCCTTTTGCAAATCGCAGCATATGGAGATCATTGAAAAATCCCGCTGGTGCCTTGATATTATTAGACAGAAAATTTAAAACATGAGAATTAATAGAAATAATGTAAGTAGTAGTTGCAGTAAAATCCAATGTTTAATGGCATCTTCTGGCATCAAATGCCACCATGACGTCGCCCTCTCCTTAACTGATGCTTGAGACGGCAAAATCTGGTTAAAGATATGGAGGAGTGTAGAAGAAATATTGGACTAATACGGCAGTAGTAGTAGTAGTTCCTCAGTATAACGACATCTTATGGCATCAAAGGCCGTTGATGTCGCCATCCTCCTTTATCAAGGCTTGGGACTGGCACTACTCCCAAACAAAGCAGTGGCGGAGTTAAACGATCAATAGAACGAAAGATCGCTTATAAATTTATATTATATAGATTTCGTTTTGGTGCAAACTTCGCCAAAACTCCGCCACTGCCTTGTTTGGGGATAGTGCCAGTCCCAAGCCTGGATAAAGGAGGAGGGCGACGTCAACGGCCTTTGATGCCATAAGCTGTCGTTAAACTGAGGAACTACTATAGGTTGCATTCAACGGCCGTGGCAGTCGTAAGATGTCTTTAAACATCCGATTTGTTTTAGCATTATATATAGGCCTACCTTTTTCGTTCAATCGCCACTATCTAAAAGTCTGGGTATGCATGAGAGGAAAAGTCGAAGTCAGCGGCCCTGGCAGCCGTAAGATGTCATTAAACATTCGATGGCAGTAATTAATTATAGACTATTCTTAGACACATTTAAAGTGTTCATTCCCACCCTAAATATTCCTCATTTTCGTTCGTTCGCTTGAATCTCTTTCCATTAGTGTGCATATTATCAAGGCACCTGAACGGCTTTCGGTGTCATAAGATGACGTTAAAGAAATGAAGCTAGTATTAATTAACTTTAAATTATATTATATTAATACATTATTAAATTTTATATTATTTAAGATTACGATTATTAATTCGGTTACTAACATTAGTCGGGTGATGCCAGTCCGAAACCTGGATGAAAGAGGAGGAAGACGTTAATGATCTTCGATTACAAAACAGCGTCGTTGAAAAACGAGAACACTTAACTAATCAGTAAATATCTCAAAATTACAGTTTTGCTCAGTTTTTTACTGGACTAACCAATTGAATGCGTCCTGAATAGCAATTCAGCAATCTGTAAAAATTTTCACGCCAGAATGTTATTTAACAGCGGTTCAATTAAATAAAGAATATGAAACTTGTATATAACGTTTTAAAGGTGTTTAAGGGTAACTAAATATTCTCAGTAAGGCGTGTATATCAACATCATACAAGGCTGCCAGTACCGATGGCTTCGACCTTGAGTTATCTCACAACAGATTGTTAGCGGATATTGGATCAGTTGTAACTTACCTCTTTGATCGAATAAAATGTATTAAAACTGTTATAGCAAGGTAAGGCACAGTTGACGTCAAAGGCACTGACAACCCGTAAGAAGCCCGAGAAACTGATAATGAATACTAATTTTGGCGACGTGTAGAGTTTAGACACATTTAATTTCCTTCTTCAGCGTTATAAATGCCTCTTTTTACTCAATCACGAGTGTCAGATTAGATTAGAAAGTAAAGGTAAAATTGATACGAACTTCCCTGCAAGTCTTTAAACGCTCGATTCTATTAAAAAATTAGGTGCCCTTAGACACCTTTGGAACACTTACACTCAACTTTATATATAACTTTAATCCGCTGAATCATTGATAACACAGGCCTGCATATTAATGGTTTCCAATTTTTTTCTTCACCGTTTTAGGTGTTTTCATTGGTATTCAGTTAGCTGAATTCAAACATGCACGGGTTTTTCCTCTATCACGTACGGTTTTTTCCACAAGTGAAGACAAACATCCAAGAAGACCTAGCAGAGTGGAAAACGCTTATTTACAAAGAACTTAAAAATTGTTACAATGAACTCAGCTGGATTTTTCATTCATTCATTTGTAAATGTTTGTCACAGGTGCCGAGAAGTCAGAAATCTTTATAATATCTTTTCTTCTTCCCTTCAAAGCTCCTTTTAGAACTGTTTCTCTTGTACACTGCTTGCGGTTCTTCCCTATGCAACATCCAGCAGTAGTCTGCTATCATGTTAACGTTCCACTGACCCTGATACCTCCGTTCCATTTCCTTTATGTCCTGGTGGAATCTCTCTCCTTGTTCTTCACTGACAGCACCTAGATTTTCTGGGAAATAGCTTAGATGGGAGTCCAAAAAGTGGAGCTTCAAGCTCATTGAGCAGCCCAAGGCTTTCAAGTTCTTCATCATGTTTCCTACGATGTTCTCGAAGTCACTGTCTCTGTAGTTGCCAAGAAACTTCTTTACCACTTCTTTAAAGGATTGCCAAGCCGATCTCTCAATTTCTTTCATTTTGGTATCAAATATCTCGTCCCTCATGAGTTTTCGAATGTCAGGACCGACGAAAACCCCTTCTTTCAGCTTCGCTTCTGACAACCGTGGAAACTTGCTTGCAAGATAATTGAAAGTATCACCATCTTTTGGAAGGGCTTTCACAAACTGCTTCATGATGCCAAGTTTGATGTGAAGTGGAGGTAAGAGTACTTTTCTTGGCTCCACCAAAGATTCGAAGTGCGCGTTCTTTTCTCCTACTTTTAGTGTCCTGCTTGGCCACACCTGCTCAGTCCAGTGCTTGGCTTTAGCACGGCTATCCCATTCGCAGAGGAAACAGGGGTACTTGGTGTAGCCGCCCTGTTGACCAAGGATCATAGAGATCACTTTAAGATCGCCACAGATGGTCCATTCGTATTTCTTGTAGTTCAGTTTGGTCAGGATGAAGGCTAAATTGTCATACTTCTCTTTCAAATGAACGGAATGTCCAACCGGTATAGAGGCGTATTTGTTGCCATTGTGAAGAAGGACAGCTTTTAGACTTCTTTGTGATGAATCAATGAAGAGTCTCTAATCGTGAGCCTCATGCTGAACTCTGAACATTTGCATCAGACCGGTAACATCGGAGCAGTAAACAAGTTCACCGTCTTGAGAAAAGTAAGGCACGTAGTCTTTCTCTCGGTTTCTAAACCAACTAAAAGAAGTTCCAGGAGTCAACAAGTTCTTCTCCTGGAGCCTAGAACCTAGCAACTGAGCGGAATCTTTCGAAAGAGCCAGATCTCGAATCAAGTCGTTCAATTGTGATTGTGAAAACAGTTCGGGCTCACTGCTGTCGTGTGGAAATTCCTCATCAGAATTGCCATCTGACTCACTCCCCGATGGCCCACTCACATCGCTTAGGCTTTCTGGAGGCAAAGGTATGGGAATGCCAGGTCCATGAGACACAGGGCGCAGTGCAGATTCCAGGTTCGGGTAGCAGATTTTGTCTTTGTTTTTTAAGCTGTATCCCTGTATGTTGCACGAGCAAAAGTAACAGTCATCGCTGTGGTTTCGGGGCTCCCTCCATATCATAGGCACTCCGAAACGAAAAGATTTCACCTTACCCTTAGACCACATGCGCAATCCTTCCACGCAACTGGAACAAACTCGATGTGGGGCCCATGCCTTGTCCTGGTCTCCAAGCCTTACACCGAAGTATGCAAAATACACTTTCTCAACAAAGTCCGTGACCTTCCGCTCTTGCTTTTTCACTAACAGTTCGCCACAGATATAACAAAACCTGTCAGGAGAATTAACACATCCTCTTGAAGCCATGACAGTCATAAATGTATACACCAGACTTAACCCTTTCACGTCGTTAATGTAAAAACCGGACTTAACCCTTTCAGGCCGAGGTTCAATTTCGCATTTATGAAAACATAACAAGAATTCGAGTGTCTTCATTACTACATTATAATAAAATATATTTTTCATTATGTGCATGTATTTGTAATTGTGTTTTCAATGTAAAATAGCATTTCTGCGGAAAAATTGAACTTTCCAACAAAAAATCCCAATTTGTGTCAAAACTGTATGTGTTAGAATTTTTACAATATTTTTCCAGAAATGACCGTGTAAAAATCTATAAGAAGCACCATTTACTTTGAAGAAAAAAATTTCATCGCAGACCTGTGTAATTCGTGTATGCTGACAATTCTTATCAAGATAATTGAGCGTCTTTAAATATAAAATAATTATTGTAAAGATTGTGTAAAGTTGCTTTAATTAAATTTAATATATATGACAACAGTTTGCAAGAACATTTCCCACTTCATTGGCATTGCTATTCCTTTGCAGCCCAGTTATAAACCTACAGGTTAATGTTACGACTACATACGATGTAAAATTACGATGTTTGTAATCGCTGATCGCAGTTCGTAAACGTTCATCTAGATCCCGGTGTAACTGCGACAGTTATCTGACCCATCATACAAACTCGCCTATACTCCACCACTTTCCATTGTTTTGCATCGACCTTTCAAAACTGAAAACAATCCTTTTTCTCAGATCATATGCTGACTCCTCTTCTTCATCGTATCTCTCTTTTCGCTCCAATCCCAAACACTACAACTGCCACGCTGTCCCTCTGGCGGACATTTAGATCTTGACCTGGAACCGAAGCTCTTTCGCCTATCGATCTTCTTTTGACTGAGCGCCTGTGAATAAGCTAAACCCTGTGACGTGACTTTCGTTGGCGCTGTAGAAATCTCGGAATTACGATTAGGATTTGATGAGGAACAAAGACAACGTGTGACTCCAAATAAACAGAAAAATAATCAAACTTAACCGTATTCTCCCACTTTGCGCCAGATGCATTGTTCAAAGTGGAGATTGAAATTTCTACTTTTTCAAATTCTTCAGTCACTACTGCAAGATGCAAATCCAGTTCACTTTGCACAACTTAGTCGTAATCGTAAACTCCAAATTTCTAAAGCGCCACCTAAAAGCTAAGCGCAGGGCATCAGCGTATTCACGAGAGCTGCGTCAAGTCAGTGGGATTGTCCAAAGATGCTATGTCAAGAACCAAGACCGGTTGTCAGAAGAACAGAGAGAGAAGGGAGGAAGGTGCTGTCCGGGTGGGTTGTGTTTAAGAGGGAAATGGAAACACAGCGGATTAGGCAGCAAGTGAGGTCTACGTCAACCACAAGATGTCGTTCTTTAAATTATGAGAATTGAAAGAAATAATGTAAGTAGTCGTTGCAGTAAAATTCAATATTTAACGGCATTTTGTGGCATCAAATGCCACACTGACGTCGTCCTCTCCTTAGGCTTGGGACTGGCAATACCTGGTTAAAGACAGCAGGGAGTGTAGAAAAAATATTGGACTAAAACGGCGGTAGTAGTAGTTCCTCAGTTTAACGACAGCTCAGGGCATCAAATGCCGTTGATGTCCCCCCTCCTCCTTTATCCAGGGCTTGGGACTGACACTACCCCAAACAAAGCAGTGACGGAGTTAAACCAGCAATAGAAGGACAATGATCTATATATAAATTTGTTGGGAAATGTTTTAAAGGTGTCTAAGGGTAACCTACTAGTTATTCGTAGTTCAGCGTGTTCAGCAACATCGTATGGAACTGTCCAGTTCCATTGACGTCGATCGTAACTTACCTTATAACAAATCGTTAGCGGATATGCGTTCCAGTTTTAATTCACCTCTTTAAACGAATAAAATGTGTTTAAAAGACGATTATAATAAGGTAAAGCAGCCTTAGAATGGCTTATAAACTAAAAAAAGAGAATTAAAATATCATTAGGCTACATCTGTAGTTCTTACAGGTCTAAAGTGCTTACGTTACAGATGCACAGTTTCTCTTAGTCAGAGCATCAGATTAGACGAAATACGTAAGATAACGCTGAAATTGACGGCGATTGCAGCGATAAGTTGTTAAACCCCTGCTTCTGTTAATAATATGTGGTAACGCTTAGACACTTTTGAATCACTTTTAGTTAGCCTTATATATAGACCCGTCAATTTTCGTTTAATCGCCAGGGTGCAGCAAAATCTGGTTTGCATGTGTGCGGAAAGGCCGAAGTCAACGCCATGATAGCCGTAAGATGTCGTTGAACATCCGATGCTACTAATATGTATAAGGCTCTGTTTAGACACCTTTAAAAAGCTCTTTGACACGTTATACAATCCTAATTTTCGTCAGGTTGATTGTCTTTGGTGAGAACGAACATTTCGGGGGTAGAGACGGTACATAACGGCCATTTTAGCCGATATATCGAAAGTAGAAGGTGAAGTGATGGGTGGTTTAGGGGTTTTAGCTGGGTTGGAGTCATCCCGCTCCATCAAGTAACATACAATTCGCGGACTCTTCAGTGTTTCTGACATCTTAGAGCTTTCACACCCGTTAACATCGACCTTATCGTAAACAAAATTGATGCATTCTTAACGATTTACCATAAAAATGTAGTAAATATAATTTTTCTTAAAAACCGGATTAACGGTGTCTTTGCGTAACCTAACATTCGCAGTACGACCTGTTTGGCAACATACGCTCATTTTAAAGTAAACATGGTAGACGTCAGCGGCCGAAAGAACTCCTAGAAACTAATAATGAACTCTAATAATATTAGGCAACGTTTAGAGTTTTGACTCTTCTATTTCCCTTTCTCAACTTTATAAATGCCTAGTTTCTCTCAACCACGATTGTCAGATTAGTCTAGAAACCGCCTCGTTTCTCTCAACCAGGATTGTTAGATTAGTCTAGAAATCTAAAGCAACCTGAAATCAGCTACCCAGGCAGCGATTAGGCGTTAAACGCGAGATTCTATTATTAATATTAGGTTACGCTTAAACACCTCTAAATCATAATTTTTCTCAACTTTATAATGAAGCCATTTTTGCCAAGGTGGAGGCCATATGCTGTCTTTAAACTGCGGAACTACGTAAGTCGTTAAACATTGGATTATGTTAATAATATTAAGTTGCACCTTTAAAACACTTTTAGTTAGCTTTATATATAAGGGCCTCCCTCAATACTTGGCGCCGTACTTTAAATCTGGTCGGTTATGTGACGAAAGGTCGAAGTCAACGGCCCTGGCAGCCGTAAGATGTCGTTAAACATTCGATGATACTAATTAGTATTAGAGTCAGTTTAGACACCTTTAAAAGCTATATGATACACCATACATTTCACATTTTCGTTATATCGCTGGTCTGTTTGCATTATTTTGTGCATTATAGGGGTCGACGTAAACCACTTTGACAGACATAAGATGTCGTTAAACAATTGAAACTACCACTATTTATGTACATGTTGCACAATATTAATATAAATATAATATTATATAACACTAATATATTATTCACTTTGCTCACATACAAGGCATAATTTTGCTGCACCCTAGCGATTAAACAAAGAATGAGAGATCAATATATAATGTTAACTCCGCCATTGCCTTGCTTGGGGGCAGTGCAAGTCCCAAGCCTGGATAAAGGAGGAGGGCGACGTCAACGGCCTTTGATGCCATAAGCTGTCTTTAAACTGAGGAACTACTATTCTTTTAGATCGAATGATTACTTAAGTTCCAAGAAAGTATTTGCAAACAGCGAAAACTGAACAAATTTTGTCCACTCGACGTCAACGGCCTTTGATGCCATAAGACGTCGTTAAACATTGAAGACTTCTTTCGCTTAATCGTTACTTTAAAGTAGAAATAGTTCCAGTGTTTAACGACATCTTATGGCATAAAAGGACGTTGACGACGCCCTCCTCCTTCATCCAGGCTATTTCTGGTAATGCCAGTCCCAAGCTCAAGAGTCCTTAATAGATTGTGCTCTGTCGACCTTACCTTGCCGTTTAAATATAATATTATGTCCGATATTATGGTTTACAGTTCGCATGTGAGGAAAACGTTGAAATATTTATAACGTTGAAAAAGCGATTAAAAGCGTCTTAGCACTTTGTTAATATTTGTAGCTATCGTTATTTAATATTTTGACGAGTTGTTAACAGCATCTCATGGCAGTGACATCGACAACACCTGCGACATTGAAAAAGATCTTGGTCGACCTTTGAAAATATCGTTTTATATATTAATGACATGCTATGTAAAGGTGTCTAACTGCAGACTAATATAGTTTCGGGTGTCTAACGACATCTTGTGACGTCTGCCAAGGCCACTGACGTCGAACTGACCTTACTCAAGAGTTGACTAACTGGGTTTTTACATTCAAAACTTATTCAAACCCGATGAACTTGGGACAATTTGCATAAAAACTTAACCCATCGTTAGCAGTGGCTGAGGTGAGACTTATATAATTAAATGTAAATGTAGTATAATATACTTATGATTATATAATTAATACAAATTAATACAATACAATTAAACAAAGTAGTACCCAGTCTCTAAAGACATCTTTGTTTTTGTCAGGCACCAAAAGGCGCTATATTAAGTGTTTTGATAACTAACTGACTTGTAAAATCTTATTGTTCCTTCTTCTTACCTTACCTACCGAGCTTCAATATTATTAGGCTACGTTTAGAGTTCTGATTCTTTTAAATCGATTTTTCTACATTGTAAATGCCTCATTTCTGTCAACTATGAGTTACACAAAAACTAAGGTAACGTCGATTGCAACGGCCATGGCAGCCATAAGTCGTTAAACATTCGATTCTGATAAAAATGTTAAGTTGCCCTTAGACACCTTTAAATCACTTCTAGCTAACCATTTATATACATCTTTCCGTTCAAGCGCAAACGTCATCCTTATGTTAGTAAAGGTCGAAGTCAACGGCCCTGGCAGCCGTAAGATGTCGCTAAATATTCGATGCTACTAATTAGTATTACGCTCTGTTTAGACGTATTTAAAGTGTTCTTTCACACCCTATATATCCCTCATTTTCGTTCGTTGCTTTGGATCTCTTTTCATTAGTGTTTTAATTGTAAACTCGACATCAACAGCTTTCGGTGCCATAAGATGTGTTTAAACAATTGAAAATACTACAAATTAACTTTAAGTTATACGATACTAAGATCAAGAAATATAATATCATATAATATTATGAATATTAATTCCGCCACTACCTTTATTCGGGTGGGGCCAGTCCGAAGCCTGGATAAAGAACGAGGGCCCATCTTTTCAGCATCGTAATGACAGAGCGTCTTTAAACAGAAACCACCAATACTAGTTGAGTATGTGATTGTCGCCAGTGTTAGGTGTGGTGGACTTGAACGACCCTGGCGGCCTAAAGCAGTTGTTAAAATCCTGGCTCCACCACAACCAATATAACATTGTCCTCCGTTTAAATGCGCCGCGTCGAATCCTAATTTTTATAGATATTATTCTTTATCATTTTGAAGAGTTGTTGCTGGCATCTTATGGCTGCCAGCACCTTTGGTATCGACTATAAGAGGATATGAAGGGATTCGATAGACGATTAAAGGGAAAGAGTTCTTTATAGCTTCGCGAAAGACTATTTTAAAGGTGTCCAAATGTTACTAATCATAACCGTATTCGTAATCTCGAAATTTCTACAGCGCCCAACATAAGTTAAGTCGCGGGAACCAGCTTACTCACAGGTGCTCAGTCAAAACAAAGTCGATAGGCAAAAGGGTTCGGTTCCAGGTCAAGATTCAGGAGTTAGGCAGTCAGAGAGTGGGACGGCTACGGTGGATGGTGTTTGGAATTGAAGCGAGAAGAGAGATAAGGGGAAGATGAAGAATCAGGATAAGATAATTTGAAAATAAATATAAGAATCAGGATAAGATTTTTGGAAAAGAAGTGTTTTCAGTCTTGAGTGAAAGACCTGCGCAGAAACTGAAAGAGATGAAGTGTTGGTGAGTTCATATGATGGATCAGATAATTGTCGCAATTCTGGCTTGAGTTTATTCCAGAGGGGTTAGGGGCAGCTACGGCTATGGAGCGATTTCAAAATTTTAAGTATGAGGTGACGGGAGGGCGAAGAAGTGTTGGGACAGATGAGGAGCGGGTTGAACGGAGTGGTTGGATAGTAATTAATTGAAAATTGGAGGATTGAAGTGTATTGTAGGTGAGGTATAAGACTTTGTACTCTATTTGTTCTGGTATTTTAAGCAAATGTAGTTTCGTTTGTTGGACATCTTGTGACGTCGATCCTACATTACTCTAGATTTGACTAATTTGGTTTCTAAATCCAAAGCTTAATGAAAGCCGAATAATTTGGAACATTTTGTATAAGAACTTCACCCGTTTTTAAAAGTGGTTGAGAAGAGCTTAACATAATGTCACTTAACCAAAGTACTTCTCAGCGCCTAACGACATATTTACTTTTCTGAGGAGTTTGAAGGCGTTATGACAGTGTCGTTTAGCAGAAGCTAACTACCTTCGTCTTTTTCGCAAACGGACTTGATGGCATAAGATGATTTATACTCAGGAACAGCTAATTACGCCAATTTAATATATATATATATATATATATATAACATTAAGTGGGGTCGACGTCAACGACGCTCTTAGTCGAAATATGTCGTTATTAGGCTATGGAGCGAACAGTCTTAAGCAAAATGAATTATATATAATCTCGTGAGACCCGATTTAAAGGTGTCTAAGCGTAACCTATTATTCGGGGGTGTTTAGCAACATCGTACACGACTGTCAGGGACACTGACGTCGACAATAACTCATCTTACAATGAAAGGTTAGCGGATATGTCAATAACTCATCTTACAATGAAAGGTTACCGGATATGTCTTTGCTTGTAATTTACCTCTATTAATTAATAAAATCCATCTAAAAGACTGTAATAGTGAGGTAAGGCATGGCCAGTGTCAACGGTTCCCCGCAGCCGTAAAAATCCCACAGTCTAATAATGAATACTAACAATATTAGGCTATGTTTAGAGTTATGACGCCTTTAATTTGCTTTTAGACCCTATAGATGTCTCGTTTCTCTCAAACACGAGTGTCAGATTAGATTAGCAACGTAAGGTAACCTTGATGTCAACGGTTCTGTCAGCGATAAGTTGTTAAACGCTAGAACCTATTAATAATATTTGATTACCCTTGTACACCTTTGAAACACTTTTAGCGAACGTTATATATAAAAAATAAATAATAAAAAATTCCGCCACTGCCTTGTTTGGGTAGCGCCAGTCCCAAACCTGGGTAAAGGAGGAGGGCGACCGCAACGGGATTTGATGCCATAAGCTGTCGTTAAACGGCGGAACTACTACATAGATAAATCATATTTTTAATTTTATCGGTAGATCTCCGCCACTGCCTTGTTTGGGGGTAGTGCCAGTCCCAAGCCTGGATAAAGGAGGAGAGCGACGTCAACGGCCTTTGACGCCACAAGCTGTCGTTTAATTGAAAGACTTTATTATCGCCAGCTACCCCGAAATTTTGGCTTTGTTTCCGATTAAAGATCGAGGTCAACGGCAGTGGCAGCCGTAAGATGTCGTAAAACATTCGTTGCAAGTAATTAGTATTGGGCTCTGCTTATATACCTCAAAATTGCGTTATGACATGCTATATATTCCTCGTCTTGGTTCTTGGTTTGATCGATTATACACTGTGTCCGGAAAAATTCCAAGGCTTTACGGTAAATATGAAAATAATTAGTAAACATTAATCGATTTTTAAAATTCCAAAAACAGTTTAATCCTGAAATATTATTGAACTATAATTTATGTTCAAAATGTCCGCCATTGGCTTCAACGCAAGCTTCGAGACGTACACGCCACTGACTAACTGTCTTCCTCGCTGAACGCCATTTTTCTAGCAACTTTCTTTACAAAATATAAAATTCAAATACGTCACTGTGACGTAATTTTAAACGGGGGCCGTTAATAAATTGCAAAGAATTTTGTTGGTAATTATGTACGGATCAAAAAGGTTTTTAAATTTTTAAATTGATTATTATCTACTATAGTTTTTTCATTCATATTTTAGAGCCTTGGAATTTTTCCGGACACAGTGAATGTTTCTCTCATCACCCATTATAAAGTCGACGTCAACTGATTGGCAGACATGGGGTGTCGTTAAACAATTGGAACTACTACTAATATTTGCGCTTCCACTACTATACTATACGCGGAACAATCGACAATTCTCCAATGTGTAACTGCATTCATTGGAACAAATTTTGACCATTTTTCACAGTGTTTGTATTGTGTAAAACTTCGAGAAAGTCATGAATCACCGTTTGAAGAAAACCAGGTATTTATGACGTCAGGAATACTCTTTTAAAGGTGTCAAAATTAGACTAATTTAGTTTTGGTTGTTTAACGACATTTTGCATTTTGCCAAGGCCAATAAATTTGAGTTGAATTCGAAATGTTTTGTTTAAGAACTTCGCCCGCATCTAACAGTGACCAAAAAGAGACTGATATAATATAATATAATATAATATAATATAATATAATATAATATAATATAATATAATATAATATAATATAATATAATATTATATTATATTATATTATATTATATAATAAAATAAAATAAAATATAATATAACATAATATAATATAATATAATATAATATAATATAATATATAATATAATATAATATAATATAATGCAATACACTACACTACAATACAATACAATGTAATATAATATAATTTAAAATAATATAATATAATGTAATATAATATAATATAATATAATATAATATAATATAATATAATATAATTTAAAATAATATAATATAATGTAATATAATATAATATAATATAATATAATATAATATAATATAATATAATATAATATAATATAATATAATATAATATAATATAATATAATATAATATAATATAATATAATATAATATAATATAATATAATATAATATAATATAATATAAGATCATTTAACCAAAGTTGTTCTCAGCGCCTAGCGACATCGGCACTTTTTGAGGCAACGAAAAGACGCTGTATTAAGTGCCAAGATAACTGACTGAATTGCAAAATCTCAGTGCTCCTTGGCCTTATCTTAGCTGTAGACCGAACCTTGACATTTCAATATAATATTATGTCCGCTATTATGTACATTTCGCCCATAAACAAGGAGTAGGAATATCTAAAACGACGAGAAAGCAATTAAAAGCGACTTATCATGTGCTAATATTAGAAGTTATTTTTACTTTGCATGTTGACGAGTTGTTAACGGCATCTAGTGGCTGTCAGCTCCGTTAGCATCGACTACACCATCGGGTGAGGGAGATGAGTCGGCGATTAATAGTAGTTTCAATATTTAACGACATCTTATGACATCAAAGGCCGTTGCCGTCGCCCTCCTCCTTTTAACAGGCTAGGGACTGAAACCGCCTGAATACGGCCAGTGGCTACACTGTACACGGCTGCCTGAGCCGTTAACTTTGACCGTAACTTATCTTTCAACAAATCGTCGTAATTCATCTCTTTCAAAGAATAAAATGTATTAAAATGATGGTAAAAGTAAGGTAACCGTGACTTCAACGGCCTCGGCAACCCTAAGAAGTCCTAGAAATTAACAATGAATAACGGGCTACGTTCAGAGTTCTTACAAATTAAATGAGCTTTTCGATGTTATAGGTGTTGCGTTTTCTTAAGCAAGAGTGTCAGATTAGACTAGAGACACAAAGTAACGTTGATGTCAACAGCCTGACAACGCTCCAT
Organism: Norana najaformis; assembly: GCA_964023275.1. Lineage (NCBI taxonomy): Eukaryota > Metazoa > Annelida > Clitellata > Crassiclitellata > Hormogastridae > Norana > Norana najaformis. The sequence continues at coordinate 2,958,710 of OZ029920.1, read as the reverse complement.
TCTATTAACAAACTTTGGTTACGCTTGGACACCTTTGAAACACTTTTATATAGAACTATATATAAGTTCTCTCATTTTTGTTTATTCGACTAGGTGCTAATAAAGCTTGCCGTGATAGCCGTAAGATGTCGTTAAACATCCGATGATGTAATTACTATTAGACTCTGCTGCTACACATTTAAACTGTTTTATGACACTCTATATGTAATTCCTTGTCTTCGTTCGATCGGTTAAACTCCGCCACTGCCGTGTTTGGGGTTAGTGCGAGTCCCAAGCCTGGATAAAGGAGGAGGGCGACGTCAACGGCCTTTCATGCCATATGATGTCGTTAAAACGAGGAACTACTTTGATCGGTTTTCTGGTTCCAGTTATCAAGATATTAAAATCAATCTATTTACTTCGATTTTATCTTTCTCTGGAATTGTTTCTTTTAAAAATGCAAAGCTTAATGAAACCCGAAGACTTCGGAAAACTTTGTGTAAGAACTTGGCTCGTGTTTAAAAGTGGCTGAGAACAGATTAAATTAATGCTGTTTCACCAAAGTTGTACTCAGCGCCCAATTTTATCTTTGCTTTTGTGAGTAACTAAAGGGTGCTTTATTAAGTACATAGATGACGAACTGAGACGTGGAATATTTGTGCTCTCTGGCCTTACCTGTATTACCTTAACAGCCCTATCTTACCTTTCCACAGAAGTTCCTGCTACTGTCGAACTTATCTTCCAGTTTAAACATAACGTCCGATATTATACTATACAATTCGCACATAAACAAAGAGTAGGATTATCTATAGTATTGAAAAGGCGATTAAAGAAGTCTTATCTTAGTCTAATTTTATTATTAGCTAATATTATTTTATATTTTTTATTACCAGTTATTAACCGCATCTTATGGCAGACATGACCGTTAAAGTCAGCCTCGACTTTCCTCCTTAAATGTTAATGGCGCAGTTTATCTGCATACCTTTAATCTCCAATGCTTAACGACATCTTATGGCTTCCAGGTCCATTGGCCCCGCCTTCACATACCAACTGTAAAGTAAAGTAAGGTCGTCGTCAACGACTCTGGCAGCCACAAGATGTCGTTATACACTGCATATAACTATTAATGAAAGTCGACCTTGTTTAAACAAACGAGGGTTTAAATTTTAAAAGAACTTTGCCAAATAAATAAAAGTGTCTACATTGTGACTGAAAAATTTCATTGATTATTTAGCGCAAGTAGTAGGAGCCTACTAGTTTTATTATAACTCTTTCGAATTACGTGAAAGTATATTGCATTCCATGACTTGACAAGACACTATAGAAGTCATCTCTTACTTATTTACTTCAGCCTTCCTGCGCAAGTCTGTACATCGGGTAACGTAGCTTCTCCTTTCAACTCTGTCTACCGCCATTCTCTTCTCTTAGACACCTTTAAATTTCTGGCAGAATTCTTCTAAACTAAGTGCAACAAGGCGTTCAGATATGGTCAATCGATATTGTCTGGCTCGCCGTAGGGGCAAAACGAAGCGAAAGGTTGAAATCGTTGTTAAACAAAGACCTAAATTAAATCAATTAAAATCTTTCACGCATTTTTTTGCTAACTGGAGCTTCCGTTACCCTAGTGGCTATCGTGTTGGACTGTCAACTCAGAGGCCAGTGATTCAAATCCTGGTCAAGGCAGAAAGACATTTCAAGATTTCTGCTCCACGTGCAACATCTTCTGGCAAAATGAGCTATAAAATAATCTGTCCACTAAACGTAAACTGTCGCTGAAAAGATCATGCAGCGAAGAAGAGGACTGGTGACCCGCCTTCGTATGACGAGGCTAAGAAAAAGGCGGCGAAATTGTGTGACTTTTCAAAAGACCTTCTTGTCCCAGGGACTTAGAGAACGACTGTCGTCTCAGATTAATGGCGGAAGTTCCAGGGTTACGAGATGTGGGATAGTGATGAAGAGAAAGTCTGCACTTAAGATGGTAAAGGAACGAATCCTGTTCTGAGCAAAGGTCATGCTACGGACGTTGCCCATCTGGCGACCGGGGAAGAGGTAGAGCCGAATCCACAGAGATAGCTTCACGTCGTTGCCTCCCTTAAGGATGGGACCAATTCAGAATCGTCTTTGGACAGATAGGACACTACGAGGCAGAGATGGTATTTGGAGTCACCCCGCTTCTCCGAGTATTATACAAAATACGATCTCTGCTCAGAGTTTAGTGACAACATACGACTGTTATGGCCATTAACATAGACATTGTCCTAACTACAATCGACTGAAACTTAAAGATTTACCGAAAATGTGATTTATATAAATCTTTGTTAAACCGATTTAAAGGTGTCTTAGTGTAATGTAACATTCGAAGTACGGCGTGTTTAGCAACATCGTACACGGCTGTCAGAGCCGTTGACCGTAACTTATCTTACCACAAATCGTCATCGGGGTAGGGGCTCCCTTCTCATTGGCCTCTTTTAACGGAAAAAATGTAAAAATACGGTAATTTTAAAATAAAGCAGAGTCGATATCAACGGTCTCGGCAGCTGCAGGATATTTTATAAACTAAGATATAATAGTAACAATATTTTATTACATTTAGAGTTTAACAGCTTTTGTTCCCATTCTCAACGTTATAAATGCCTCGTTTCACTCAATCGCTAGTTTCAGATTAGACTAGAAACCTAAGGTAATGTTGATATCAACGGCCATGGCAGTGAGAAGTTGTTAAACGCGGGATTTTTTGTAAACTATTTTGTTACCCTTAAACACCATGAATTCATTAATTCCCAAGTTTATGAAAATTTCATTTCGCCCTTTTAACTGAGCTACTGCTTTGTTAAGGAAAAAACAACAGGTCTAAGGCAACGAAGAACTTTATAATTTCAGGAAAAGCTGCTTTAAGGTGTCTAAGTGTATACCTATGCAGTACTTAATGGTTAACGACATCTTTTGGCTGTCAATTTCATTAACTTCGACCTCACCTTCCTATGGAGTTGATTAATTTCTTTTTTAAAATCCAAAGCTTATTAAAACCCGAAGAATTCGATAAAGTTTGTATAAGAACTTCGCCCGTGTTAATCAGTGGTTGAGAAGAGACTAATATCATGAGATTTAACCAAAGTACTTCTCAGCGCCTAACGACATCTTTCCTTTGCTGAAGTATTAAAGGCGTTTTGACACCGAGTCGTTTAACAGAATCTACCTACCTTCGACTTTGTCGCAAACGGCCTTGCTGTCACAACTCAGGAACCGCTAATTAGGCCAACTGTTTAAAAAATCTTATAACCTTAGGTGAGGTCGACGTCACGGAGCTCGCAGCCACAAGATGTTGTTATTAATAGTACAGTAGTTTGCATTGTATAGCGACATCTTGTGGATGCTTTCGCCGTTGACATTGAAGAAACTGTGTGAAAGCAGTGATTAAGTAGTAGTAGTTCATCAGTTTAACGACATCTTATGGCATCAAAGGCCGTTGCCGTCGCCCTGCCCCTTTATCCAGGCTTGGGACTGACACTACCCCAAACAGGGCAGCGGCGGAGTTAAAAACAAATATGATAAGTTTATAACATAACAAATGTAGCTATTTCAAGGTGTCGAAATTTAGGCTAACATAGTTTCGGATGTTTAACTGCCAAGGAGATTGACTTCGACTTCACCTGATTCAGGAATAGTTTAACTTGTGTTTTAAATTCGAAGCAAAGCAAAAATGATCTGCAATACGAAAACAGAGCATGTCCGGTCGCAAACCAAAAGGTAAATTGAAGAAAAAATTCTCGAACAGACAACTCACGTGGACACTGGGTAGGCACCTGGTGTCAGGCTACTCGGTTCTATAGCTGTAAATCCCAGGGACAGCCGTAAGATGTCGTTACACATCCGATTCTAGTTATTTGTATTAGGGTCTGCTTAGACACCTTTAAAAATGCTCTATGGCATGCTATATGTACCTTTGAACTCCGCCACTACCTTGTTCGGGGGTAGTGCCAGTCCCAAGACTGGATAAAGGAGGAGGGCGACGGCAACGGCCTTTGATGCCATAAGCTGTCGTTAGACTGAAGAACTACTACAGGACCGTTCTCTCTCTCTCTCTCTCTCTCTCTCTCTCTCTCTCTCTTTCTCTCTCTATCTATCTGATTAGATGTCGTAAAACAATTGAAATTTAACCAGTCGGAAAAGACATCCTTTCTTTAAATTGCAGCATATGTAGCCCATTGAGGAATCCCGTTGTTGCCTGAATTCTGAGTTATATTAAAACTGCTACGATCTCCTTTTATTTAACGACATCTTATGTATCACAGGCCGTTGACATCGCCCTCCTCCTTTATCCAGGCTTGGGACTGGCACTACCCGATTAAAGGCAGTGGCGGAGTTAACGTTTAAAGAAATCTTATGGCTGCGAGCGCCGTTCACGTCGACCACACGTTTGAAGATATGGAACCTTCAACGCAATTTAAATAAACAGAAATTTATAATAACAAGAAAAGCTATTTTAAGGTGTCTAAATGTTGACCTATGTAGTTTTGGGTGTTTAACGACATCTTTCGGCTGCTACGGCCATTAACTTCGGCCTAACCTTCCTCCAGAGTTGATTAATTTCCTTACTAAATCCTACGCATTTTGAAACCCAAAGAATTCGAAAAAGTTTGTGTAAGAACTTCCGCCGTGATTAACAGTGTCTGAGAAGATACATATACTAAGCCTGCCACGTACTGCGAGTAACATCATCGACGCTTGGGATCTGTTGGCTATGACAGTTCGCCCTACACGAAATATGCACAGCAGAAACCATTTTCATTTGACCCCTCCCTCAACTGTATATCCCCCACTCTTCAAACGCCTCCCCCATAAACACAGAAACATAGGTCTGTGTAAAACCGGAGTGAGACTACGGTAATCGTCACAGCCATAATACCATAGAGATCCTGTCGAGTCTAACTGTTTTGGACGAGAAGGGTCAACGCAGAGACAGCGTTCAAGAACTTCCTCCTCAATTAAGTGGATGACAAAGGTGTATTTTAAGATGCAAGTCCTACACGCGGAAATAGGGCGAGAGAAATGTGATTGTGGGAAGATGCGTTGCCCGATAACCATGTGCCTAGGGTAAAGAGACGCATTGTCTTTTCAGAATACGTCCTTGTCAGAGGAACTTAAAGAACGGATGGTGTCTCAGATTAATGGATATAATTCCAGAGTTACGATGTGTAGAATGAAGGTGAATTTATGCTGCAGAAAAACAGTCACACGAAAAGGAACGACTAATAGAGGTAAAGGAACGATCCCTGTTCTGAGCAAAGGCCGTTCTCAGGCTGTTGCCCATCAGGTGACCTCGGAAGAGGCAGAGTCGGATCCTGAGACACAGCTGAACAGCGTTGCCTCCCTTGAGTAACTTACCAAACCTGAATCTTCTTTTTAGAGAACGGATGCTAATGGGAAAGAGATGACACAGAACGAAAACATCAGCCTATTTCGAAAGTATGCGCAAAGATGTCGGTTGTTCAGGGCATAGAACTGGGTTTGAGTTACACTCCATAAAGTAACATGCAAATAGCAATCGCTGCTGACGGTTTAGTGACAATTTACGGTTGTCATGTCCGTTCACATCCACCTTATCCTAGAGACGATTCATTTGAATGACCAGCGATGTAGTAGTTCCTCAGTTTAACGACAGCTTATGGCATCAAAGGCCTTTGCCGTCGCCCTCCTCCTTTATCCAGGCTTGGGACTGGCACTACCCCAAACAAGGCAGTGCCGGCGTTAAACTGCCCATTAAATGAAATTTGAGATTTATATATAACGTTACCTGAATGTGATTCAAAGGTGTCTAATAGTAACCAAATACTGTTTAACAACTTATCGTTCTCAGGGCTGTTGATACCTTAAGTTTCTAGTCTAATTTGACACTCGTGTTTGAGAGAAGCAAGGCATCTACTGTACAGTGTCAAAAAGCAAATCTAAGCTGTCAAAACCCTAAACGTAGCGTACTATTATTCATCATCATCATCATCAATAACCATGGGCTCAATGCCCGTAGGTGTCCGATGCCCGTTTCACAATGTGTCTAAACTCGATTCTGTTTTGAGCCGCATGTCCCAGTTTCTGCAAGTCCGCGCCACACCACTCCTCAATGTCATCCACCCACTCTCGATGTGGTCTGCCTCTCTTGTTCGTACCTTCCATAATTCCAAACGTCAGAGTCTTAATATTTCTGTCATCCTTCATTCTACAGATATGTCCAAACAATCCAAGTTTTCGCTGAATAACCTTCTGCAGTAGATTCTCGGTTATAGCCACTCTTTCGTAGACCTCTTCATTCCTAATCTTCTGAGTCCATCCGATCCTTAGGATTTTTCTGTAACATTTTCTCTCAAATGCCAAGACTCTTCGTCGTGAGTCTTTTGTCAGGACCCATGTCTCACATCCATACATCATGGTGCTGAATACACATGTCTTTAATACCTCCAGTTTTGTTTTCATGCTGATTGCTTTGCTCTTCCAAGTTTTATCCATTGCTTTCAACACTGCCATTCCCCTCGCTATTCGTATCTTTATTTCACTTTTGCAATCTAGGTCATATGTCATATTACTTCCAAGATAAGTGAACCTCTCTACATTCTCCAGCTGCATTCTTTCAACCACTATCTGCTGGGTGATATTTTTGTCGCCAAATACCATTGTTTTTGTCTTATCAAAGTTCATGTACAGTCCATATTTCTTTGCTTCTTCATTCAGCATTTGTGTTGTGCACTCCAGCTCTGTAGGTCCCTCCTCCAATATGTCCACATCATCTGCAAAACGTAAATTGTTTATGCATATTCCCTGAACTGATATTCCTTTGCTCTTGACCTTGTCCATTGCTCTTTCCAAATCTGTTATAAACACCATGGGCGATATTGGATCACCCTGCCTCATACCCCTGTTGGTTCTAAACCACGGTCCCAACTTGCCACATGTCCTGACCGCCGCTTGTGAAGTACCATTTATGTCTCGTAACAACTGAATCAGTTTGTTGTCAACTCCATACGATTGTAGAACGGCCCATGTCACGTTCTGGTCTACACTGTCAAATGCCTTCTTAAAGTCTACATTATACTATTATTAGTATTCACTATTAGTTTCTTGTACTTTCTAGGGCTGTCGAAACGTGACGTCCACCTTGTCCCTATCTTACTATAGCCATCTTTTAAATACATTTTATTCGTTAAAAGAGACGAATTTCAAGGGAGTTCGTATCCGCTGACGTTTTGTTGTTCGATAAGTTACGGTCGACGCCAACGGCTTTGGCAACCGCGTACGATGTTGATAAACATGTGTACTACAAATAGCGAGTGAACGCTTAAACACCTTTAAATCGTGTTTACTAGACGATATATTTTTCACTTTCGTTCAATCGCTGTTGGTTTGATATCCCTGAAGAGGTAGAATAAGGTTCATGTTAACAGCCACGACAAACGTAAGATATGAGTAAACACTGAACAGGGGCCGCAATTTTTATGTTACTTGGAGGAATGTGGGTGATCCAACCCAGCTCTATGCCCTAAATCACCCACGTTTTAGCCTTAATTTCGATATCGGGTAAAATAGTCGTTCCGTACTATCTCTGCGACGTCGCAAATGAATATTCAGCATTGGCCACTTTCAAATGGTAGGTAACTCTGTAAATCTCCTCCTGAGGATCCGACTCTGCCTCTTCCACGGTCGCCGGATGTACAACGCCCTAAGGATGGCCTTTGCTTAGAATAGGATTCGTTCCTTTACCTGCGATATTTGTTCCCTTTTTGTGTGGCTTCTTGACTACGGACTTTCTCTTCACCACTCTCCTATATCTCGTAACCATGGAACTACGGCCATAAATCTGACATAAAAGTCGTTGCCTGAGATTCCTGGACAGGGAAATCTTATGAAATGTCACCGCGTATCGCTGCCTTTTTTCTTAGCGTCAGCATATGAAGGCCAGTGACCAGTCGACTTTTTTTGACACCTGATCTTCCCAGCGAAAGTATTATTCGTGTTCCAATGAGCCTTGCGATTAAAAACCAAGTTATTCAACTCTAGGATGTGGTAAGTTCGACGGCAATGACATTGGTAGTCACAAGATGTCGTTCAACACTCGAAACTTCATTAGCCTATTTTAAGACACCTTTAAATAGCGTTTTCTGACGTCATAAACTTCTCGTTTTAACTCCGCCACTGCCGTTTTCGGGTAGTGATAGTCCCAAGCCTAGATAAAGGAGGAAGGTGACTTCAACGGCCTTTGATGACATAAGATGTCGTTAACAGTGGAACTACTACTAATAACCGACTCCTCTACCTTTAAATGATGACATAGTTGACGTCAAGAGCGCTGGCTGCTATAAAATGCCGTTAATAAAACGTAAAAGAGTAATTACTTGTTATATTGACGCTTTTAATCGCTTTTTCCACGTTATAGATATTCGTACTTTTTTAATGCGCGAAATTCTAGCCTTGTTATCAGACAGATTTTTATTTTAAATTATGTAAAAAATTATGTCGATAGTGCGTGAGCTTTTAATTAAGCTAAAATAAGGTAGGGTCGATGAGGTAAGGCTAAGTCAGACCACGAAGCACGAAGATTTTACACTTTAGTCAACTATCTAGGCACTTAATATAGCGCCTTTTTAGTACCTCACAAAAGCATAGGTGTCGTTTGGCGTTGAGAACTACTTTGAGAAAATGGCACTAGAATTTATTAAATAATATTAATTATTTTAGAAAAGAGATTTCGGTCATTGTTAGATACTGACGAAGCTTTTTGCAAAATATTCAAAATTCAACTCAAGAGTTAGGTAAGTTCAATGTTATAGCCTTTGCAAAGATAAGATGTCGTTTAACTCCGCAACTGCCCTTCTCCTTTGTCTAGGCTTGGGACTGGCACTACCCCCAACCAAGGCAGTGGCGGAGTTCAACCTAAGTAAGTAGTTCCTCAGTTTAACGACAGCTTATGGCATCAAAGGTCGTTGCCGTCGCCCTCGCCCTTTATCCAGGCTTGGGACTGGCACTACCCCAACAAGTCAGGCGGAATTTTCAACCTAAGTAAAAAAGAAATTGATCCTTGCATAAAGTTGAATACTAATGATTGGAGTTGTTTAAGCGTAACCAAATATTACAAAAAAGAATCCCGCGTTTAACAACTTCTCGCAGCCAGGGCCGTCGATATCAACACTGCGTTATATGTCTAGTCTAATCTGAAACTAGCGCCAGATGAACAGCGTCCTGATGACGTTTCCAATGTTCAAGGAGACCAGCGACGTTGACTACACCACACACTAGGGACGGAATTGGATGGAGTGAAATAATTGTATGTTCAGCGAAACCGGCAAATTATCCTGTTTCACAACATCATGAGTAACGTTAGAACTTAGAACAAAAATAGCTATAATTTCTGGATTCGTCCAAAGCGGATTTGGACAAATAATCATTATGACACATCATCATCATCGTCGTCGTCGTCATCATCATCATCAGTGCCGCTATAGAGGATCTAAAATTTAAAACGTTTAATTTATGATTTCAAACAAATTTGGCTCATCATAAAACGTTCGGCAAATGTCTGCGAGAAATGGCCAAGACAAAATACTCAAAAGTTCATTCAAAACATTTATATGGAGCCCTTCGGAAATAAAATGTCATAGACATAGTAATAGATCTAAGCTTACATCACTCCAGTAAGTCTGGACAAGCATTAACAATTTACTTAAGCAAAGTGATCATTTAGATAAATTAAATTACAACATTATAGAAACAATAATTAAAAAATTACAAATTACCTTTATTGCAAGTTAAGATATTATATTCTTTACGGCTAAATATAACAGATGGTTCATTTACACGTTTTGCACGTTTTGCACGTTTCCCAACGAATTCCATTAGTTTTTTCCATCTGCATCCACTCTACGACTAACAACGAAATAACCATTAGTCATTTTTATAGCATGGAATGGATGATAAACTTTAGCATCTGATGATATTTTTATTCTTTGGGATCAACTTTCCATCTGGCGAATATTCATTTAATTTACTTCCGCGAATGAGTTAAAGTGACATTCGATTCATCTGTAATTGATAAACGATCATAATCGACTCCACAATCTGTTGGCCATTTCTTTATTAATTTTCCCTTTGGATCAAAGGCTCGCTTTACACAGCCACCGTAGCTATCAAACTCAAGTAAAATTGTTCCTTTTTAATTTTGCAAGCGATTAAACAGTCTTAACGTGACTTGGAATTCGTCGCCGTTCATTGAAGATACTAGTTCGCTATCATCGTTCAAAGTAAGACACTATAAGCCGATTCAAGTCGATAGATCGATAGTAAATCTTCGCTTTTCCTTATACATTCGTGTGTATTATTTAAATTGTTGAAAGCATGAGCTTCACTTTAGAAAGAAGACTCAACAAGTGTATTCTAGGAGCAATTGTTTGACTTTGGAGCTTAATAATAGGCTTTGCTACCTAAAACCTAGGGTGGCTATATGCATATCAGCCTAATATTAATTTATCACAGCAGAGTGAAGGGAAGTTGAATGCAGAGAAAGCGAAGGTAGTGTGGCCGATACAGAGGTAAATAATGTTTCAAAACCTAACTCTATTCGCCGTAAAGAATGCAGATCGTGTTTGTAAAATCGCAGTAGGATTAAAGTAGAACGAGTACAAAATATGAGTCAACTTAGCCAGCGCCCCCCTTGAAAACCAACAAATTGTCACTGGTAAATTTGAAACTGGACGTTGACAACCGAGTTAAGTTAAGCAATAAAACTTTAGTGTATGCATGTATCAAATGTAGCCTACAGTAGTTTGAGTTGGTCATTCACTAACTATCTGTACTGCCCTTGTGAAGTGTCATTCTCTCTTTATCAACTTCCATTGCCTTTATAACATGCACATATTCACGCATATACAAAAGGGAATAATGGAAAGTGGCTAAGCGGTTGTTATTGATATATATGTCTTGTTGGTGGTGGTTGTGTCATGCAATACAACTGACAGCAAAATGCTGGAAGTTTACATCGTAATGTACTAGGTAGGCTATTTACTTGCGCTTTATTTTGCGGCAACATGCGATCACAACGATTAGTACAGTCAGTAGTACGGCAAAAACAATCGATATTGCCAAGACAGTTAGTTGACTGATAGCTGAAATATACAAATATTACTTCATTACATTAAGAATATAGTGTTTAAATCATAAATTGTGTTATAGATTAAAATATTCATTAACAGATTTTTCGGCTAAAGATATCCCAACTCTAAAATCTTCACTTGATCCAGAAAAAGGTAAACGGGTGCCAGAGCATGCAGAACAGTCGATTTTCAATGCATAGTTTCGGTACTGATATGGAAATTTTAGCACAGTATAATTAAACATGAAAGCACCCGTTATTTTAAAAAGTGTACGAGATGAGTGCAGATTACGATGAGCAACTCCCAAAAACGGAAGATAAAAAATTGCGTTGGTCATCGCAATTCAGAGCCAAATTCCGTAATAGTATTGAAATACTCTTACCTACAGTTGAATAAACCTCGGCATACATGGGCTCCACTATACATGATTTGTTTCCTATAGGGCACGTCGCCTCGCACCGATGCCATCCAACTCTATCTGGTTTTAAAGTCTGATTATTAGACACTGTGAGCGAATCATCGTCACTGATCCGTTTCCATTTGTAGCTGCATGATTGGCTGGTGTTCGCAAAACAACTGACTTCCTCATTCATTTTCAAGGTAATTATGACTTGGCTGCTGATGACATCTGAATGAATTAAAAACCAAAAGCGTTGATATACCAAACTACTTCATGCATGTACATTGCTACTATAGAAATAATACAACTGAAAAATGACCAGATCATGTATTTAAAGCAATGGTCTAATTGGCGTGAAGTCTAATTGGCGTGAAGTCTAATTGGCGTCTAATTGTCGTCTAATTGGCACGACGTCTATTCAATAACACATTTGGTCTGTCATCCAACGATTGCAGGTTTGATCCTGTTAAGCGGACTCCATGTTATCTTGTCTGCGCACACTTTTCTCTCTCACCAAGTAGTCAAATTTGGTACCGGCATAAATAGGAAAATAATTAGCAACTGTTGTGATTTTAAATTAGGTGACAAGTTTATAAGCACCTCTTATATATGATACGTGGTATAATACACTATTGAGTGAACACAAGCCAACCACTTCCGTTTTGTATTAGCTATGACACATTGACCACTGTGTACAGCTGTAATATGTTTTCTTTTAGAAATAAATAGCCAAAAATTGCAAGAAATGACCACTGTGTACAGCTGTAATATGTTTTCTTTTAGAAATAAATAGCCAAAAATTGCAAGAAATGACCACTGTGTACAGCTGTAATATGCTTTCTTTTAGAAATAAATAGCCAAAAATTGCAAGAAATGACCACTGTGTACAGCTGTAATATGCTTTCTTTTAGAAATAAATAGCCAAAAATTGCAAGAAATGACCACTGTGTACAGCTGTAATATGTTTTCTTTTAGAAATAAATAGCCAAAAATTGCAAGAAATGACCACTGTGTACAGCTGTAATATGTTTTCTTTTAGAAATAAATAGCCAAACATTGCAAGAAATGACCACTGTGTACAGCTGTAATATGCTTTCTTTCAGAAATAAATAGCCAAAAATTGCAAGAAATGACCACTGTGTACAGCTGTAATATGTTTTCTTTTAGAAATAAATAGCCAAAAATTGCAAGAAATGACCACTGTGTACAGCTGTAATATGTTTTCTTTTAGAAATAAATAGCCAAAAATTGCAAGAAATGACCACTGTGTACAGCTGTAATATGTTTTCTTTTAGAAATAAATAGCCAAAAATTGCAAGAAATGACCACTGTGTACAGCTGTAATATGTTTTCTTTTAGAAATAAATAGCCAAAAATTGCAAGAAATGACCACTGTGTACAGCTGTAATATGTTTTCTTTTAGAAATAAATAGCCAAAAATTGCAAGAAATGACCACTGTGTACAGCTGTAATATGCTTTCTTTTAGAAATAAATAGCCAAAAATTGCAAGAAATGACCACTGTGTACAGCTGTAATATGTTTTCTTTTAGAAATAAATAGCCAAAAATTGCAAGAAATGACCACTGTGTACAGCTGTAATATGTTTTCTTTTAGAAATAAATAGCCAAAAATTGCAAGAAATGACCACTGTGTACAGCTGTAATATGCTTTCTTTTAGAAATAAATAGCCAAAAATTGCAAGAAATGACCACTGTGTACAGCTGTAATATGTTTTCTTTTAGAAATAAATAGCCAAAAATTGCAAGAAATGACCACTGTGTACAGCTGTAATATGTTTTCTTTTAGAAATAAATAGCCAAAAATTGCAAGAAATGACCACTGTGTACAGCTGTAATATGCTTTCTTTCAGAAATAAATAGCCAAAAATTGCAAGAAATGATCACTGTGTACAGCTGTAATATGTTTTCTTTTAGAAATAAATAGCCAAAAATTGCAAGAAATGACCACTGTGTACAGCTGTAATATGTTTTCTTTTAGAAATAAATAGCCAAAAATTGCAAGAAATGACCACTGTGTACAGCTGTAATATGTTTTCTTTTAGAAATAAATAGCCAAAAATTGCAAGAAATGACCACTGTGTACAGCTGTAATATGCTTTCTTTTAGAAATAAATAGCCAAAAATTGCAAGAAATGACCACTGTGTACAGCTGTAATATGCTTTCTTTTAGAAATAAATAGCCAAAAATTGCAAGAAATGACCACTGTGTACAGCTGTAATATGCTTTCTTTTAGAAATAAATAGCCAAAAATTGCAAGAAATGACCACTGTGTACAGCTGTAATATGTTTTCTTTTAGAAATAAATAGCCAAAAATTGCAAGAAATGACCACTGTGTACAGCTGTAATATGCTTTCTTTTAGAAATAAATAGCCAAAAATTGCAAGAAATGACCACTGTGTACAGCTGTAATATGTTTTCTTTTAGAAATAAATAGCCAAAAATTGCAAGAAATGACCACTGTGTACAGCTGTAATATGTTTTCTTTTAGAAATAAATAGCCAAAAATTGCAAGAAATGACCACTGTGTACAGCTGTAATATGCTTTCTTTTAGAAATAAATAGCCAAAAATTGCAAGAAATGACCACTGTGTACAGCTGTAATATGTTTTCTTTTAGAAATAAATAGCCAAAAATTGCAAGAAATGACCACTGTGTACAGCTGTAATATGTTTTCTTTTAGAAATAAATAGCCAAAAATTGCAAGAAATGACCACTGTGTACAGCTGTAATATGCTTTCTTTCAGAAATAAATAGCCAAAAATTGCAAGAAATGATCACTGTGTACAGCTGTAATATGTTTTCTTTTAGAAATAAATAGCCAAAAATTGCAAGAAATGACCACTGTGTACAGCTGTAATATGTTTTCTTTTAGAAATAAATAGCCAAAAATTGCAAGAAATGACCACTGTGTACAGCTGTAATATGTTTTCTTTTAGAAATAAATAGCCAAAAATTGCAAGAAATGACCACTGTGTACAGCTGTAATATGCTTTCTTTTAGAAATAAATAGCCAAAAATTGCAAGAAATGACCACTGTGTACAGCTGTAATATGCTTTCTTTTAGAAATAAATAGCCAAAAATTGCAAGAAATGACCACTGTGTACAGCTGTAATATGTTTTCTTTTAGAAATAAATAGCCAAAAATTGCAAGAAATGACCACTGTGTACAGCTGTAATATGCTTTCTTTTAGAAATAAATAGCCAAAAATTGCAAGAAATGACCACTGTGTACAGCTGTAATATGCTTTCTTTTAGAAATAAATAGCCAAAAATTGCAAGAAATGACCACTGTGTACAGCTGTAATATGCTTTCTTTTAGAAATAAATAGCCAAAAATTGCAAGAAATGACCACTGTGTACAGCTGTAATATGTTTTCTTTTAGAAATAAATAGCCAAAAATTGCAAGAAATGACCACTGTGTACAGCTGTAATATGTTTTCTTTTAGAAATAAATAGCCAAAAATTGCAAGAAATGACCACTGTGTACAGCTGTAATATGTTTTCTTTTAGAAATAAATAGCCAAAAATTGCAAGAAATGACCACTGTGTACAGCTGTAATATGTTTTCTTTTAGAAATAAATAGCCAAAAATTGCAAGAAATGACCACTGTGTACAGCTGTAATATGCTTTCTTTTAGAAATAAATAGCCAAAAATTGCAAGAAATGACCACTGTGTACAGCTGTAATATGTTTTCTTTTAGAAATAAATAGCCAAAAATTGCAAGAAATGACCACTGTGTACAGCTGTAATATGTTTTCTTTTAGAAATAAATAGCCAAAAATTGCAAGAAATGACCACTGTGTACAGCTGTAATATGCTTTCTTTTAGAAATAAATAGCCCAAAATTGCAAGAAATGACCACTGTGTACAGCTGTAATATGCTTTCTTTTAGAAATAAATAGCCAAAAATTGCAAGAAATGACCACTGTGTACAGCTGTAATATGCTTTCTTTTAGAAATAAATAGCCAAAAATTGCAAGAAATGACCACTGTGTACAGCTGTAATATGTTTTCTTTTAGAAATAAATAGCCAAAAATTGCAAGAAATGACCACTGTGTACAGCTGTAATATGCTTTCTTTTAGAAATAAATAGCCAAAAATTGCAAGAAATGACCACTGTGTACAGCTGTAATATGCTTTCTTTTAGAAATAAATAGCCAAAAATTGCAAGAAATGACCACTGTGTACAGCTGTAATATGCTTTCTTTTAGAAATAAATAGCCAAAAATTGCAAGAAATGACCACTGTGTACAGCTGTAATATGTTTTCTTTTAGAAATAAATAGCCAAAAATTGCAAGAAATGACCACTGTGTACAGCTGTAATATGTTTTCTTTTAGAAATAAATAGCCAAAAATTGCAAGAAATGACCACTGTGTACAGCTGTAATATGCTTTCTTTTAGAAATAAATAGCCAAAAATTGCAAGAAATGACCACTGTGTACAGCTGTAATATGTTTTCTTTTAGAAATAAATAGCCAAAAATTGCAAGAAATGACCACTGTGTACAGCTGTAATATGCTTTCTTTTAGAAATAAATAGCCAAAAATTGCAAGAAATGACCACTGTGTACAGCTGTAATATGCTTTCTTTTAGAAATAAATAGCCAAAAATTGCAAGAAATGACCACTGTGTACAGCTGTAATATGTTTTCTTTTAGAAATAAATAGCCAAAAATTGCAAGAAATGACCACTGTGTACAGCTGTAATATGTTTTCTTTTAGAAATAAATAGCCAAAAATTGCAAGACAATGTCAGAAGTGCATGCAGAACGGTACGAACAGTACCTTGACACCAGAATACAGCCAACAGCCAATGGCTTCGTCACTGCTAGGATTTGCGCCACCTAGCGTTTACTGGAAAGCAGCAAATCTTGTCGAAGAATTCGAAAATTTCATGCCAGTAAGTGAGCTGATTATGGACAGAATCCTCGGGTACAAAACTTTACAACTATGATCCGACCTAAGTCGTTGCGCCTACAGGTTGTTAATGTTTATGAGTGTGGTATAATAATGGAGCGTATCCATACGTCTTTGAGGCTGCCATCACTTTAAAATCTGCCTAGAATCAGGTTAAGACGAATATTTACATGACTTGGTCATTTGCGTAATAACTGATGTACACGACTTCAAATTTGGGCTTCCAGGAGACAAGTTAACTTGAGTTTTGTGGCAAGGTGTCGTAATGAAAGTGCAAAGAAAAACAAACAGCAAAACTCAACAAACGGACTTAGAGTTTGATACCTAACACTTCTTCTTCTTCTTCTGGTTTTCTGCCCTGAGGCAGGTTCAGACGTCCGATGGGGCCACTCCTCTCGGTGTTGAGCTTCTTGTTTCAGCCTGTTTTATCCGTCCGTCTTCGTCCAAATTCAGCAGCATCTGTTTGGGTCTTCCTCTTGTCTTCCTCCCCTCCATTCTGCCCTCAATTGCAGTTCTCAAGAGTGAGTCTCCTCTCAGTATGTGACCAATCCATTTTCTCTCATAGATTTTCTCTCATACATACATGTGGCTATCATCGATCTTTCTTCCTCAACTCTTTTCAGCACCTCCTCATTTGTTATATTCCTGCCACCATCCAGCGGAGCACGTGTGTTAGATAAAACAGGTATACTGAACAAGATGGTTTATTATTCGTTCATCTTCAAGCATTTGCCGAATGGACGAATAGACCAATTGTGACTGTATACAAATATACGACTACGCCAATTTCTAGCATATGGCATAGAAGGATTTCCGCGTCATCCCGAAATTTAATCTGCTTAAACCGGTATTCCCTAACTGGGATCTTCCGACGTCACTAGCTTGTAGAATGTTTTAGAACGTTTGTTAGTCCTACCCGTCTGCAGACCAAGTTTTGTATGGTTTCCACTTATCCTTCTTATGTTATTTGGGTTCCTTCTCTTGATCGCTTTCTCTGTCAGTCTGCCTTCCTCACACTACAAGTAGGCCAATCAATTCTGTAAATGAGCCTTCTCTTCCGTTCTTAAACCTTCTTATTTCGTTATCGGCCATTTTAAGAAAGGGGCGTTTAAGTAGTGAAAATTCAAGCAGCCCCATTTATAGAGCCGTACAAGTTAATTGACTAAAAAAGAAAAACATGACAAAACAGATTTTGTCCAAATAGGTGTCTACTCCTAACCTTATAGTTTTATCCCGAGAGAGATCTTTTCTATATAATTAAGCAACAGTAAAAAATTAAAGTAACAAATTACTATTAATAATCATCGATGACCTGCCTTCAGTACAGATGAAATACTCACACAAAACTTTGATGACGTCAGAGGTACAGCTGTAGTTTCTGTTGTTGGAAGTTCTCGTCGTCTGGCAAATAAACGAAGAGTTATTTAGATCAAGTGTACCATTCATCGTGAGTGTATAGGTGACCTCATTCTTACTGGAGGTAAAGCTGGACAGTCCTTTGATAATCGGTTGATTGTTTCCGCTCACCTTCCACTGAAGAATTGGAAAAGTGTTGCCGTGGTATGTTATGCTACATGAAAGTTTGACTTCGTCTGGTTGCAGACCACAAGTGTTTGGTCCAATGACTTCGCTTGAATGCATGTTTGACTTGCAGACTGGATCGTCATCTAAAACACACTGGATATTCAATATCTTAGGGATTCTTCCGACTATCCGACATAAGCCTAATCACTCGACAAAAACTGAGAGTAACATTTAGGTTTTGATAAAGATTGGAGAAAGCTATTGATCTGAGCAAGTTAATTTTCAAGTTTACACGCGTAGCAATTCTCTCAAAAGTATTTAATTAACAAACATTTTGCCACATAGTTTGCTTATATGTTGTTATTTAATACGGTTTCAACATTTTCGTCGACACAATTTGCAAGCGTAATGTTCAGTAAATAATGTGAGATGTTAAATCTTGTCATAATCGGCATTAGCTGTTGGTAAAGAAAACGAATAATTGAGTTTGTCCGTGGAAGACTGCCTGGGATGACATCAAGAGTTTGATAAAATCTCGGTAAAACGAGAGATTAGCTAACATGCGACTGTTTTTTCGAAACTTTGCTCTAAGGAGCAAACAACAGATATTAATGTAGCCATCAACGATGATGATGATGATGATGATGATGATGATGAGTTTTCTGCCCGAAAGCAGGTCCATTGGCTTTATGCCACCCGGGGATGAGATGACTGAGGTGGTTTCCCGTTGCCTTCCTCACAGACAATTGTGGGTGAGCAACTTGTCCAAGGTCGCTACCCAGTTGCGTGAGGTAGATTCGAACCCGCGACCCTCCGGTTACGAGGCATCGAACATACCATTACACCACCACGTCCCATCAACACCAAGTGCATAGTAATTAAAAACTGTTATAGCGGTCTGTAACTAGGCATAAGTGTGACCTTCTGGAATAACTGGACGAAGCTATCAGGCGGCAGGTAATTCTGCATATGTTTTTACAGTTGACAGTTAATAACTGGAATTGTTCTAGCACCCCAATGTCGGGTCTTAGCAGACACTACTTAAAAGGTTTGAATAGAGGTAAAATGTAAACATACCTAAAACTATTAGTTGAGCCGATCTTCGTTCTCCAGACCCTTCATCCTCTGAGCATTCGTATTCTCCGGCATCAGAAGGTTGGACTGAGCGAATAACTAAATTGCTCGTTCCTGCAGATGAGTTAATTTCGACCGAAAATCTGATATTGTAGGGCTGTAGTATATGACTTCCGGCGTAAACATGATTGTTGCCATGACGCCATTGGACTTCCTCCGCTTCAAGAGACGTCGAACAGTTCATGTAAATCGAATCATTAACCATCACTTCAGTGTCACGAGGAATCACGATCAACTCTGCATCTGAAATCCCGCAATCAATTGAACGTAATTTAGTAATGCATTTCATGTAATTCTTCATAATTATCGCATCCTATTTCTGTGAAATGAATGAAAATCACCTACGCAACAGAATGAATGAAACTTTATTGATTCAAAGAGAAGAGAAAAGAACAAATACATTGACCACATTGTATAGGTTGTTGGGATAAAAAAGGTAGACCCAAAAGGTACCTAAGTCCCGCTAAAATAGGGCCGCCTATTACAAAACGGTGCATGTGGCGTCAAAGATGTTTAACCGATATTAGGTACAATTGAACTATCAAGAAAGTCTTAACTAAAAATTAACTAAAAAGAAACTAAGAAAGTGGATCCCCAGTGTGATCTCTATGAAACTGAAGTTGAGTCATAACATTGACTTCCAGAAAATTAAGTAAAAAACCTATAGACTTATAGACTAAACAGATGGTGGCTTTCCGTTATGTCATCGTACATATGGTTTAAAGCTTTTGATATCAACGTTACATTTGGTGTCTATATTCATGTGTATGAGTTAGACTCATGCGTAAGTCCAGTCATCGTTCTATCTGCAACAGTTCCTTATTTTCAACTTCAAATGCCCTACAAAATAAGAAAACAAGTAAACTTTAGCAAACTTACCTAATTTATGAAATTCGTTCAGTAGTAGGCCTATGGCCAGAACTATCATTGCATGCTCCATCGTTGAAAACAATATCCAGACTCAGTGTTTTGACTAAAACTACAAGTGACAACGGTAATCCAATTCGGTTAGATTAATACATAGAAACTTACAAATTTGATAATTGCATTCAATGCAGAGTATCGTATCGAATGAATGTAGATGGCTTTCTATATTTTATTATTTTAAAACGAGTGTCTTTCAGCTAGATATTAAATTTTGCCTGTGTCTCATCACACTGAACAAGAAAATTACGCCTTGTAAAGAGACCGAGGGACTATACAGCCTAACCCGCCGAAAAGACTATCTTAGATTCTATCTACGTCCATCCTCAGTCTAAAGAACACAAATCAGAGAATACTATCACTCTGTTTGACTCTAAGACGTCTGAACCGAGAACAATGCGTTGTTTCTTTCTCTGCTGTCTTCTACAGTATCTTCTTACATACCATCCTATGCTTGATATCCTTAATTAAGTAACCATTGCTGAAATGGGATACACAGTCATGGTATCCGTGGCGTCTGGAGCAATGTCGTCAATTTCTGACAAGTCATCCTACCGGATCTATGAGAAGCCTGCACGAATAGCATCAATATCCTGCAAATTTCCACGCCCAAACGTGTCGCTACTCTACCTATTAAACAAAAATTGAGGTAGGTCATGACACATTGAGCTAACTGAAAGTGTTTTATGGGTGTCTAAGGGCAACTTAGCCCACCGTGCTAAACCAGGAACTATGCTATAATTGCTGTTTTTCAACAGAATTGACTGAACCTCTTCATTCATTCCCTGAAGCCTCCATCACTTTCATAGCGCCTAATATTAAGCATTCCAATCAAGATATCTTGCTTATTAACAAAATCTTATCTACACTGTGATACATAGACCCAGATGTATATTCCTTCGCAGAATCCGACCTATGCTTGACTTTAAAACGGCATCAAGACACAAGACGTGGCCCCTGCCTTACGTAGACTTTAACCGTTATGTCGTTAAACGGTGGAACTACTACATACGCTAGTACTGCACTCAATTTCGCATCAACCATCGCCCCATCCATAGTCCATGCTAAATTAGACAATAACAACTTGCTTTTTCTGAAAATAGGCGTCACCCAAATAAGCCGCTTCAAGGCTTGCTGATGCTGTTACTAAAATCTCCAAACACCATCACATCACTCATCTTCACTGGCTAAAAATGCCTGAACGAATCTGCAACACACTTCAATCCTCCCAGCACTCCTATGTTCGCCAGTTATTTACAATCCAATCAATCCGCTCAACCCGCTCCTCTTCTGCCTAACACTTCTCCGCCCTCCCGTCACCTCATCCTTAACATTTGGTAATCGCTGCTTAGCGACTGCTCCCCCACCACTGCAAAATAAACTCACCCAGAACTGCGACAGTTATTTGACCCATCATGCAAACTCATCTATGCTCGATCGATTTCACTCCACCATTTAATTGCTCAATATAAAGTCAACGTCAACTGCTTGGCAGACAAAAGATGTCGTTAAACAACTGAAACTACTACTAATAATGTCTATGTTATATAATTTTAGCATAAATATAATATAATATAATTATTATAATATTTATTGCACCACTGCTTTAGTCGGGTGGTGCCAGTCCGAAGCCCGGATAAAGGACGAGGGCGACGCTAATGATCTTCATAGCAACAGAGCGTCGTTAAACAGAAACTACCAATACTAGGGCCAGTATGTGATTGTCGCCAGTGTTAAGTACGGTCGACGTGAACGACTCTGTCGGCCAAATGAAGTTGGTAGAAACTGGCACTTCCACTACTAATACAGACGGAACAAGCGGCAATTCTTCTATCCCTACCTGCATAAAAGGCCGTTGACTTTTACTGGAACAAAATTTGTAGAGTTTTCACTGTTTTAGTTTTATCTAACGTTTTGAAGCTACTATTTGAAAGGAAACGAGATATTTATGAGGTATGGATGACTATTTAAAAGGTGTGTAAAAAGTAGACTTAGTTTTGGTTGATTAACGACATCTTGTCTTTGACAAGTCCAATAATTATAATCTTTCCTGAGTCTAGTTTTGAATTCGGAATATTTCGTATAAGAACTTCGTCCGCATCTAACAATGACTGAGAAGAGACTAATATAATTAATATTATTTAATATAATATAATGCCATTTAACCAAAGCTGTTCTCAACGCCTAGCGACGTCTGTGTTTTTGTGAGGTACCAAAAGGCGCTATATTAAGAACCTATGTAGTTAACTGACACGTAAAATCTTTGTGAGCCCTCGTTTACCTTACCTTTACTTATGGACTCTACCATACCTTTAATTAAATGCTCGCGCATTGTCGACCTTAAAATGTAAATACAATATAATGCCAGATAAAAAGGATGTAGTTCGCATAAACGAAAAGAAAGAATATCTATAACGTTGAAAGCGATTAGAGGCGTCTAAAGGTAGTCTAATATTATTATTTTTACTGGCTAATATTAGGAGTTTGGCTAATATTTGTGCGTTTGGAGTCACTCACTCTCATCCAACTCTGCACAGTGTTTAGTGACACCTTACGGATGTTATGGCCTTAACATCGACCACATTACCAAATGTATGTGAACCAATATAACGAAAATGAGGTATACATAATTTTGTCAAGACATGATTTAAAGGTGTCTAAGCGAAACCTATTCTTAGGACCCATTCTCAGCAACATCCTACACGGCTGCCATGGCCTTTGACGTCGATCGTAACTTATCTTACAACAGATTGTGCTCTATTGCAAGTGACCTCTTTCAACGAATTTAATACATCTAAAAGACGGTTTAAGGCACGGTCGACATCAGTGGCCCCGACAGCCGTAAAAGTCCTGTAAATTAGTTATGAATACTATTATTATTAGGCTACATTTAGAGTTGAATCACTTTTAGTTAGTACTATATATAGCTCTCTCATTATAGTTAGTATTATATATAAATCTCTCATTGTACATTTAACCTCCAGGGTGCAGCTAAATTATGGGCTGTATGTGAGGAAAAATCGAAATGAATAAACTGGATTTTGCGACTTAGCTTTCGTTGGGCGCTGTAGAAATTTCGAGATTACGAGCTCAACGCGGTGATAGTCTTAAGATTCCAACTCTGTTTAGACACCTTTAAAAAGCTCTGTGACAGGCTATGTAGTCCTCATTTTCGTTCGATAGCTTGTCTATCTTGTATATTTTATTTTATTTTATTTCATTTGTATTTTGTGAAAAAAAGAAGAAAAAAGAAAAAAGAACAAAAAAACACCGAAAAATTACTGAAAATATATAAATACGCTAAAAAAGCCTTTATGGCAACTGAGAGGAGCCTAAGTGGCCACAAAAGAGCCTGACGACCACAAAAAACCTTAACGGCCACAAAAGGGCCTTATGGCCACAAAAGAGCCTGATGGCAAAAAAAGAACCCGATGGCCACAAAAGAGCCTTAAATGGCCACAAAGGAGACTTTAATGGCCACAAAAGAGCCTGATGGCTACAAAAGAGCCGAAATGGCCAGTGAAAAGAAAAAAATTACAGAAAATATATAAATCAGATATTAAAAAAAGGCTTTAAAGCAACTGAAAAGATCCTTATTTATTTATTTATTTAGCGTATGCAGTTCGCGCTAAGCCAGCATGCAGCAGCCTCATCAGCAACGTGGAGTGCGGATAGACCGCCCGGGAAACTAGTTATTGTACAGACATCAACAATGTGGGACATAGTTTGGATTTCTCCACAGCTGCAGAAAGGGGAGGTAGCCTGCTTCCATCGAACCTGATTCGCCGCACAGCGGCCCTGACCAGTTCTGAATTGGTTCAGAGTAGACCAGAGACGACGTGGCAGGCTGAAACCAGGGGGCCAGACAGATGGCACGGACACGAGGGAATGGTTTACAACATCAGTTGCAGACCACTCGGAACTCCAGACCGAATTAGCCGTCATGTCCACTGGTGAGTTCAGCCACACAGGCCGTCTCGACGGTAGACGCACAGTTGGATGGAGCGCGATATCAGCGTTCAGCGGGAGACTGTCATTCAGTTGGACTTTAGCGAGTAGTCTCGCCGTCGCCTCCTGTCTTCTGAGATGTGGTGGCGGGATGTTACATAGGACCGGAAGCCACGGCAGAGGGGTGGGACGAAGCGTGCCGGAGATGATGCGCATTGATGTGTTCAGCTCCACGTCAAGCAGGTGCGTGTGGCTTGAGCGAGCCCAGACAGGTGCACAATACTCAGCTGTTGAGTAGCACAGGGCCAGTGCTGAACTACGTAGAGTCTGGGCATTGGCTCCCCAGCTTGAGCCGGCAAGTTTGCCTAGAAGGTTGTTACGAGCACCGACCTTGGCCGCTGTTTTCTTCATGTGCTCGTGATAAGTCAATGACCTGTCCAGGGTCACACCCAGGTATACCGGGTGTGGCTCATGTCTGATGTGCTGCCCGAGGAGGTAGATTCTCAGCTCTCGATTGGCCTGAGCATTGTAAAGATGAAAGGCGCAGGAGACAGTCTTGGTTATACTTGGCTGGAGTCGCCACATCTTAAAGTACCCCGCCAGCCGCTCAACGTCCGCGTTCAGCACCTCTTCAACTTCCTCCAGAGTTTTACGTTGCACCCCCAGGGCAATGTCATCAGCATACGCAAATTTCCGAGATTGCGTTGTTGGGAGGTCGTTGACATAGATGTTAAAAGATCCTTAATGGACACACATGAGCCGTATTGGACAGTGGACTGTCTTCCAACAAGAAGAAAAACAACAAGAAGTCGATAAAGGTGCCATCAACCAGTCAACAAAACCCCCTTCGCCTGCATTTGGTCTCTCATCCATTTCGTGCTGCAATCAGTTTAAAAAAATACATACATTACCTACGGAAACAAAAATCTTAAAGGAAACGATAAGAAGAAAGAAATGAACTTATGGACAACGTCAACAACATTTTCATGTCGAAGACGTCAACGACCTTAGTTGCCATCAGATGTCGTTAAACCCATGGACAACAACAGATACAACATATTTTCGTTCGATCGCTTACCTGCTTCGAGTACTAATTCTAATATTGAGACAAAACGCTTCGCAGCCATAAAATGTCGTTAAACAGTTGAAACTACCACTAATTAAGTCTAAATAATATATTATCAACATATTTATAATAACTATGCACAATATCTTAGTGCCCCTTGGCCTGACCTTACCTTACAATCCGACCATACCTTACCTTTCCTTAAAAGATCGCGCACTGCAGTATAAATATTATTTTTCATCCGATACCACTAATTATTATTAGGGTTTGTTTATACACCTTTAAAACGCTCTTTGATCCGCTCTATATTTGGCACAACAAGCGCTAATACATCAAGAGACGCCTATCATCTCGATATGATGGCGCCGTTAAATAAACCTTATCAAATCAAAAAATAATAAATCAAGGCGACCAAATATGTTGCTTCATAATTATTTGCTTAACCATACGAACAAAACGATGAGAAAGATTGAAATCGTATCCAAATAAAGATCTAAACAATATTAATTAAAATCTTTCACGCATTTTTTAGCTAATTGGGGCGTGGGATATTCTAGTAGCTATCGTACTGGACAGTCAACCCAGAGGTCGCTAATTCAAATCCCAGCCTGACAGAAAGATGTTTCAAGATTTCTGTTCCACTTAAAACATCTGCATGAAAAATGAGCCATAAAAATAGTAAACTGACGAAATCGAGCACTGGTCAGCCGCCCTCATACTTCGAGGCTAAGAAATTGTCTTGAAGGTGTCTTGTCTTGTCTTGTCCCTCCTCATTGCTGCGGATCGGAGACCATGGCCAGCGACGTCAGTCTTCTCCACTCAGTTCTGTCTCTTGCCTTCCTTGTGCAGTCCGCCATCGACATCCCCATCCACTCCGTCACGTCGTCCCTCCAGCGCCTTCTCGGTCTTCCCCGAGGTCTTTTTCCCTCCATATATCCTTGAAGGTACCACCGATTAATAGTAGTACCGATGTTTAACGATATCTTATGATATCAAGAGCCGTTGACGTCGAATGGAAAACACGTGTACAGCTTTTAGTGCTAGAGTGCTTAAATACCACCAGGAATTGGCGAAAATGAGGTTTATATAATTTTAGTAAACACGATTTAAAGGTTTCTAATCGTAACCTAACGATCGAAGTACCATGTGTTTAGCACGGTCGCCAGACCCGTTGACATCGAATGTAACCTCTCTTACAAGAAATCGTTAACAAATATCGACTCCCTTGTCACTCATCTCTTTTAATTTGGCTTTCGTTTGCCCTTCACAGAAATCTCGCGATTGCGATTTAACGAATAAAATGTTTTTAAAAGACGGTTATAGCGAGACAGAACACGGTCGACGTCACATCCTTGAAACTGAGAACCAATGCTTATTATATTACGGTACTTGTAGAATTCTGACACCTTTAGTTTGTTCTTCGACTTTTTAAACGCCTCGCTTCTCTCAAACACGACTGTCAGACTAGACTAGAAACGTAAGGTAAGGTCAATATCAACAGCCGTGGCAATGATAAATCTTTAAATGCGGGATTCAATTAACTATAGTTTGTACCGCTTATTCATCTCTTTCTCTCCAAATTGTTTCAATGAATCTACAGATTATATTCTTTGTGTAGTTAAACAAATCTCCTCTTGGATGACATCTAATCTCTTATGCCTGAACCCCTCTAAAACTGAATTCATACTCATAGGCCTACGTGACCAGCTGAAGAAAATTCCTGACCCTTCTATCTCCCTCAGCCTGGACTCTGCCTCCACCCACACCTTTAATACTAACTCCTCTGTTCGTAATTTAGGTGTTATTTTCGACCATAACCTTACTTTTTCTGATCATATCACCCACCTTTCCCGCTCTTGCTTTATGCATAACCGCGAACTTCGTAGAATCCGTCCTGTGCTTGACTTCAAAACCGCATCTATCATTGCCACATCCATAGTACATGCAAAACTTGACTACTGCAATTCACTTTTCCTCAATATAGACGCAACCCAGATAAATCGCCTACAAGCTATCCAGAGTGCTCTCGCACGTGCTGTCACCAAAACCCCCAAACACCATCACATTACCCCTGTTCTCAAATCACTGCACTGGCTTAAAATACCAGAACGAATGGAGTACAAAGTCTTATCCCTCACCTACAACGCACTTCAATCCTCCCAACCCTCCTATCTTCGTCAATTATTTACTATCCAACCACTCTGTTCAACCCGCTCCTCATCTGTCCTGACACTTCTTCGCCCTCCCGTCACCTCGTCCTTAAAATTTGGAAATCGCTCCATAGCCATAGATGCCCCACCCCTTTGGAATAAACTCCCGCCAGAATTGCGACAGTTGTCTGCTCAATCATACGAACTCACCAACACTTCACCTCTTTCAGTTTCTGCGCAGGTCTTTCACTCAAGACTGAAAACACTTCTTTTCCAAAAATCTTACCCTGATTCTTCCTCTTCCTCTTATCTCTCTTCTCGCTTCAATTTCAAACATCATCCACCGTAGCCGTCCGACTGTCTGAGTGCCTGACTCCTGGATCATGACTATTTTGCCTATCGATTTTGTTTTGAGTGAGCGCCTGTGAATAAGCTGGTTCCCGCGACTTAGCTTTCGTTGAGCGCTGTAGAAATCTCGAGATTACGATTACCGCTTAGACACCTTTATATCAATTTTATCAAAAGCTATAATTACTCATTTGGCCATTAGATGATCACTGCCTTGTTTGGGGTAGTGCCAGTCCCAAGCCTGGATAAAGGAGGAGGGTGACGGCAACGGCCTTTGATGCCATAAGCTGTCGTTGAGCTGAGGAACTACTAGTAGATGATCATTTCTGGTTTTTGCCATTACTTGAATTACGATTATTATTATTATCATCATCATCATCATCATCATCATCATCATCATCATCATCATCATCATCATCATCATCATCATCATCATCATCATCATCATCATCATCATCATCATCATCATCATCATCATCATCATCATCATCAATGTTTTTGTTATTGTTATTGTTGTTGTTGTTGCTGTTATTATTATTATTATTATTATTATGACTCCAACATCGACATTTGAACTTGAAAGCCGATTATTATTATTATTATTATTATTATTATTATTATTATACATTTAGCGATGCGCATATTATTATTTTTATTATTATTATTATTATTATTATTATTATTATTATTATTATTATTATGAGATTTGCTACCAGCTGCAGACTCGTCAGAAGATCGGACATCGATGAAGCAAAATCCGTCAACAAACTATAAACAAGCTGAAATTCAACTATGAAACAAATCTATTGTTGCTGGAACAACTAGAGCTGCTGTGGCGTCCAGGCTGGCAATTATTATTATTATTATTATTATTATTATTATTATTATTATTATTATTATTATTATTATTATTATTATTATTATTATTATTATTATTACGTCACTTGAATTATGAAACAAATCTATTGTTGCTGGAGCAACTAGAGCTGCTGTGGCGTCCAGGCTGGCACACTGGAAAGAGTTCTTCTTCTTCTTCTTCTTCTTCTTATTATTATTATTATTATTATTATTATTATTATTATTATTATTATTATTATTATTTTACCAAGGTAAGTATAATCCCTTGGTTGTTCAAAAATTTCCGGAGAAAAAGAGAGAGAGGGACTCTGGAACGGCTAATCCTCGTCTGGATTCGGCACCACAAATGTACCGTGGAAGGCGACAGCATTGAAACGCTGTAATGTTATAGATAAACGTTGAAAAAGGTAACCTGTTTCTCTACCATCTCCGAATATGAGGGACAATATACGCCCCAAGTCTGTGAGAAAGGTCATACCCAAACCATTGATAGGGCCTAAAGTCTCAAGGGCCAGAGGGACAAAGTGGTATGCATTAGTGAGATGATCATATTTCAAAGTTTTTCTTTCGGCCGCAAGTTCAGCTGCGCCTCCTGCTGTAACAGAGCATTATTGTTATTATTATTATTATTTTATTTTATTTTTATGCTTAGACAGCGTGGGGTAATTTAAAGGAAGACGGAAATTCCACCCACTCGTTTATACTATATCCTACTGAAATTACATTTTATTTCTTTTTTTATATATGTGTCTCCATTTATATAAAACTAAAAACACTATCACAGTTTGTCAGTAGTCAACATCCCAGTTTTTGGAAAAACATCGAAAATCTTCTTACGATCAGGATGAAGGTTCCCACGAATTCAGCCAGAAATTCTCGGACGTAGACGTTGAAGATGCGCAGCTTTTTGTCCATGGATGACTCCAGAGTCATTCTGATCGGACCTCGTCTGAAAGGAATTGATCCTATTGATAAAACGCTCTTCGAAATCGTAATCGTTCGGTAACTCGAAATTATCTAAAGCGCTACAGAAAAGCTAATCGCATGTCATCAGCTGGTTCACGAACGCTGCGTCAAGTCAGTGGGCATGTCCAGAGTCACCATGTAAAGTCGAGGATCCGGTTGCAAAGAGACCAGAGAAGGATGGAGACAGAGAAGGATGGAGACAGAGAAGGATGGAGACAGAGAAGGATGGAGACAGAGAAGGATGGAGACAGAGAAGGATGGAGACAGAGAAGGATGGAGACAGAGAAGGATGGAGACAGAGAAGGATGGAGACAGAGAAGGATGGAGACAGAGGAGCTGGGAGACAGAGGAAATGTCACGGTGGGTTGTGTTTATGGTGAGAGAAATAGGAAAGTGGCGGATTGGATGGATCAGTTTGGGATTTCTCTTCCGTAACAATTCATCTGTTTAGAACAAAAATACCAAGTCAATTTTTCTCAAATAACCGAATATATTCAAGTATGTCCGACAATCCGAATAGTGAAACGTGATGCGTAACTCTAACAAGACCTACACCGCATACTCTTAGCTTTGTAGCGAACAGCAGGCAATCCTAACCCTGCAACGCTATTAAGAAAACCGACATGGCATACTGCTAATAGGACAAGGACTGTTCCAATTGGAAATATGTTGCAGTTGTTGACTTCTTAGGACTTTGGAACCCTTAACCCTTGGAATAAATCACAGGGATATAATACATGAGAAGCATAAGAAGCTTAGGGTTACTAGTGGCTTATGTGTAGGCCTACAGGCCAATATTATGTTGAACGATGAACTTTGGATTTCCAACATCAGGTGCCTGTCTGTTAATCTGTCTCTGTGTCTGCCTGTCGGCATTTTTGTCTGTCTGTCTATCTGCTTGTTAAGTCTTTTCGTCTGTATGTTTGTCCGTAAGGCTATATGTCTATCTGTCTCACTCGCTTTCTGCGTGTCTAGCTGACTATCTACCGTCTGTCTGCTTGTCTGTTTTTATTTTTTCTATCTGTCTGTGTGTTTGTCTTTCTGTCTGCCTTTCTGTCGTCTGTTTGACTTGATTTTCCATATGTTAGTAAAGGGTCTATAAGTGTTAATCTTTCTGTCTCATTGCATGTATCTGCAAGTGTACATCCTTGAGTCTTAGGCTAATGCAGCGACATCTGCAAAACCTTCTGTCTTTCCCTGACATCAGAGACTTTCGGTCTGATTTCTCACGACGCGGATTCAGCAACTCAGCACCAGCCATTTGGAATAGCCTTCCTGTTCACATTACTCACGACAATATCTCGCTAGATACATTCGTAAAGCGGCTAAAGACCTATCTGTATCGTCTTGCTTTTGTTGTCTGACATGTAACCCACCTACGCCTACGATTCCTCGCTCAGTCGATGGATATATGGCGTGTTAACAAATGCATTACTTACTTACTTACTTACTATCTGCTGCCCGCATACGACGAAATTTGAGAAGACAGGATTTAGGTCGCGAAGGGAAACATCTCATTTAAGTCCAAGTAACAATCTACGATGTTCTTGACTGAACAGCCCCAACAGTATGGAAGACATTACATGCAGATATAGTAAATGCCTAAACACTTGGACGAAAATTAAACAAAAATATAACATTTTAGTAAACAACAGAGGCTTTAATACATCCTTATCTTGATTGAAATTGTTCGAATATGAGCATGCGGTTGATTGAAACATCAAAGACTGATTGAGTCCAAACTTCAGTCAGGCACACATTGGCCTAAATTTTGATCTAAGTAAGTGTTTTAATACATGATTAATTTAGTTGTGGACAATCAATGAATGTGAATATATGGGGGCCTGCTGGAAGCCCTGATTAATACATGATTAATTTAGTTGTGGACAATCAATGAATGTGAATATATGGGGGCCTGCTGGAAGCCCTGATTAATACATGATTAATTTAGTTGTGGACAATCAATGAATGTGAATATATGGGGGCCTGCTGGAAGCCCTGATTAATACATGATTAATTTAGTTGTGGACAATCAATGAATGTGAATATATGGGGGCCTGCTGGAAGCCCTGCTACGGAAATGCGATCGGTGATTTTGGAATTCGGTTTTGCTTCCAAGTGACCATCGATTGATGCCATATGCATTTCTATTGCACCTCTTCCATTAGGTCCATAAATAATAACACTCGTAAGGTAATCGGTTACATTCTGACGCAGTTAATTAGTAGGCCTAATCATCGATAAAAGTAGACACTGATGTTGGCAGAACGATCATTTACATCAACCGAATAGTAACATAGCACATTCAAAGTGGCCTGAACTTAACGAGGATGAGGAGGAGCTAGATGTTGAGCGACTAACGACGACGAAGATAAACAACTTGGCCGCGAAGATAACATACAATGAAGAAACAAAACTTGTCCGTGAAGACAGCAGATAATGAAAATATCCTAAAGTTGCTTGAGGTCGGAAGAACGGAGGAAAATCAGCGAAGATGGTGTTGATGCTGTTCCAGATGTTGTTGATGATGGCGAAGAATTCACGCGAATGATGAGTAGTACCAGCAGGATGAAGGAAGACCGAGGATCAAGCCCAAGCAGAATCATCCAATCTGTGTTTCGGATGATCGACGGATTTAATGTAACGAATTCCTGGAAAATGAGATAATGATTCGTAAACAAGAAAAACGAACGACATAAGCTAAAGACAACAGTAAAGAAAAAATGGAAGCTGGCGTAAGGTAAAGTAAGGTATGGTAAGGTAAATAAAGTAAGGTATGGTAAGGTAAAATAAGGCAAGTGAAGGCCTTGTTGCCTGTACTCGGGATCCAGAGTAGACGGAACAAGATAAAAAAGGCATTACTATACATATTGGATCAAGTGTTGAGGGACCCTCCTGCTATGCTCCATGTGAGTTTAGGTCATCGCCTCTGGAACCCGCCTTGTCTTTTGCAATTCGTTTTCAAATGCTTTCAGCTTTTCCATCCTGCGGTTCTTGAATCGCAAAAGCAGTTGTGGAATTTCTAATTCACCGTCCGTTGCCTTCGCATGAAAGTAAGCCGTAGGTAGGTGGGTCACGCAGCAGTCGTAGCTAATTGGGGATAAACTGTCAAACCGTACGGTCAAACTCCTCAAGCCCAGCTGGATGGGTCTCTCCAAAAACTAGGCCATGGAATTGTTTGCGGCAGAAGACGACAGCACAAGATGTAAATTCCTGCTGTGGTTTCAGGACAGCGCGCTAAAGAAGTGATTAAATTAGATTAGATTAAAAACAGCTAGATAAAAAACAGTTAAAAATTATTGATCATTTCATAGAACTCCTAAGGCAAAATACCCGACTGGTTATTCACCCTAAACCCTTAACCAAACACCAGACGCAGTCGGTTATACCAAAGCCCAGTTCAACGTGAGTCTCTAAAATGTGTACTGGAGAAGTTCATAGAAGAAATACCTTGAAACAGGATTGCATTCTTGTCTCCATTGTAGACCACTTCTGTGTTTGTAGGTTCGTCCAGGTGGATGCCGACCAGTAGTAGGTAGAAAAAAGCTCCACAGATGGCGCCAATGTGTGGCCCGACCACCGGAATCAAAAAAAGTAGTTGTAGGCGCTAAAAGAAGGAGTAAAAACTGCGATATTAAGTATCTGGATACATACTTACAAGTCAATCATCAAAAGATAAAATGGTAAGAATGGTAAAGAAGCATAAAGGTAAAGGTCACACATTTGTTTACATTCCTAATAAAAATTTTCAGAAGCCTAAAGGTAAGAATATTACACTTGCTTATACGCCTCTGTGTAAACTCCTTAGAAGCATAAACGTAAAGGTAACACACTGGTTTACACGCCTTGTTCCTCAGAGGCAAGCAGTTCTGAGTTCCAAGGATCATTCGGTTGAGACGCAAACACGACCACAAAAGAATTCAGAGATGAAACAGCTTTTTAAATCTACCGCTTAACATGATGGCGTTGTTTTTGTCTTTCCTTCCTTCCCTTACTCCTTCCATCATTCCTTCCTTGCTTGCTTTTTTTGATCTCTTTCGTTCCTTCGTTCGTTTATTTAGCAACACATGTAAATGACATCATATTACCCTGTAACATTTCTCCAGGTGGACACATTAATCCGGCTGTAACACTAGCAATGACTCTTCTTGGGCGTCTGAAAGTGCGGCAGTTATCCATCTACTTGCTGGGTCAATATCTTGGAGCCTTCGCAGCATCCGCTTGCATCTATGGAGTCTACCACAGTATGATGCTTTGGGATGAGTTCAGGAACATAACGTTAGATGGGTGGAAGTGGAAGTAAGTAGGTAAAAACAAGAGAAGGTTGTACGGAACAACGGATGGACGTATGGTCGGACGGAATGACGGATGGATGGATGATGAGTGGATTGATGGATGTATTCACGCATGGATCAATTTATGGATGGGTTGATGAACGAAAGGATGGGTTGAAGGATAAAAGATGAATCGATGGATAGCTGGATCGATGGATGATGAACAGATGGATAGATGAATGGACGGACGGATGAATGGATGGATAGATGCATGCCTGAATAAATGTATGGACTAATGAGTTTACAGATTTATTGTTCCTCACAGCTACTTATACCCTACCTTCGCTAATCAACTATTCATCTGATCAATCGTGAAATACCTTAGACGTTTCCTGTCTTTTGCCGTATCTTATGTTTACTAAATTCTTCCATGATTGACGTTTGTTTGCATTTTTCCGCAGAGGCCCTAGATGCCTATGACGGTAGGGTTCGTCAAGTAACGGGGCCTAACGCCACAGCTGGTATCTGGGCCACTTACCCCCAAGAGTACCTGTCCATCTGGTCAGGACTAGGTGACCAAGTAAGTAACTCTCGTCTGCTGCCACTCATCTATGAGCATACTTACACATAACTTTTTAATTGTACGCATATTTCTTTTTTTTATTATCGTTAATTTGATACTTAAGTTTAAATAAATTAATCAATATATGCATCAATGTACTTATCTATAAATAACTGAAGGCTTTTAAGTATTCTTGTTGCTCTTTCTGTTGCTGCTGCTGATGATGACGACGACGATGATGATGATGGTGATGATGATGATAATGAAAACGAGGCTTGCTTACTTACTCACTACAACAGGTGTTTGGTACGATGATGCTCCTACTCGGCGTCATGGCGATCACCGACACGAAGAGCACCTTCGCGGCGCCAAATCCTTTGATGCCGCTAGCCATGGGCCTCCTTGTCGTCGTCCTTTCACAGTCCCTAGTCCTCAACTGCGGCTGCGCCATTAACCCTGCCAGGGACTTGTCACCCAGGGCTTTCACGGCTCTGGCAGGATGGGGTACGGAAACCTTCAGGTAAGACATTTTCTTGTGTCGACCATCCCAACGGTATTCTGTGTTTGAGAACATCTTTTGGCTGCCAGGGCAGTTGACGTCGACTTTACCTTACCTAAAAAAAACACTAGCGACTTATTTCGACCATTGCAGTTAATAATTGGACATTTCCGATATTACCCGATAGGAAATGGCCAGCCTTTCCCTTGCCGAGGGTCGTCTGGGCGTTTGATCCAAGGGTAAATATCTTCAACAACAACACCATCACCATTACAATTTTTAAAGCATAGAAAGCTGGCCCTATAGAAGCCGTGTGCAGATTGATCTTAAATGGATCACGTGCTCAGCTCGTGATTGACAGATCAGCCACCGAGCAGCACAGGTGCCCGTAGTAAACAAGTTTATTTAGAATTCCATAACGAGGAAGGACTCGGAAGGCCAGCTGAGAGGGGATCAGTCTGGAGCAGCTACAAAGACGCCCACAATTAGACGGGGATGTTTGAGAAAAAAGGAAACAAGAGAAGAACTCTAGACCAAGGTACGTGTAATCCCTCAGGAAAACATTACGCTAGGAGTTGTTGAAGGGTATCTGGAAAATCAGGCTTTGCCCTCAGCCACATCGGATTATTATTATTGTTGTTATTGTTGTTTTTAATATAAATATTATTTTATTGTATTTCATTTTTTTACGCGTAGACAGCGTGGGGCAATTTATGGGAAGACGGAAATTTCCACCCACTCCTTTGGACTACATCCCACTGAAAGTACATTTTATTTATATTATTTATGTGCCTGTGTATGCATATATTTATTTCTAACTAGAAACAGTTTTGTAAGAAGTTTGTCAGAATATCCCAGTTTTTAGAAGAGGCGTCGAAAATCTTCTTACGATTAGGATGAAGGTCCCCAAGAATTCAGCCAGAAATTCCCAGATGTAGACGTTGGAGATGCGCAGCCTTTTGATGATGGACGACTCCAGAGTCATTCTGATCGGATCTCGTCTGAAAGGAATTGATTCTAATGATGAAATCTTCGTAATCGTAATCATTAACTCAAAATTAGCCAAAGCGCTACTTAGAAAAAATAGCTGGAATCGCCTTTCCCGAGAGCTTCGGCTAGTATTCCTCAGTTTGTCTCTTCCGCAGTTTCGCAAGCGCCTGAAGTCTGTATTATTTGCCAGTGGTTTCACTGGTTTGGGTCGGGAGCGCTTCTGATGAGTCTATTCTTGAAGTGGCGCTTTATAAATGTCAGATTAAAATAACAATTACAATTACAATTAGAAGCTAAGCGCATGTCACCAGCTTACTATCAAGCGCTGCTTCAAGTCAGAGGGGTTGTCCAGAGACACCTTGTGAGGTCCAACATCCGGTTGCCAAGAGACCAGAGAAGGATGGAGACAGAGGAGCTGTTAGGGTGGGTTGTGTTTATAGTAAGAGAAATACAACAGTGGCGGATTGGATGGATTACAGTAAGGTTTCTATTCCGTAACAATTCATATGTTTAGAACAAAACTACCCGGGCAATTTTCCTCAAATAACCGTGTACATCAATGTATTTCCTACAGTCGGAATAGTGAACTGTGATGCGTACCTCTAACATGACAATTACCCCATACTTTTAAAAATGCTAATCCGAAAACTGACATTGGAATCACCTACATAGATGTTGAATCGACTAGATACTGACGCCCCCGTAATTCGAATTGTTTTTTTTTGTAGTTTCCGAAGTTCTGTGTAGTGATGAAGCACTGATCCGCTCATCAGCAGACCGTCCGTGGAAACTCAGGAACGACTGCTGGAGAAGATATTCTCCGCGGCACAATCATTGTCGAACCGGAAAGAGAACTATTGACTAGATTTACGCTCGGACCATTGATTGCAATGGACGTATTTTGACCGTGAGCCAATCAGATCTGTTTATGACCCTCAAGCAACTGATGAATTATTCATGGATTTCATTGAAGAGCAGCGAAGATTAACGGCAATGACAAACAGAGGATTGTAGGGCTTCAACAAAGGTCTTTGTAGTAAATTATAATTACAAGATGCTGAACATTTTTAAGAATTGTATATCGAATTACGCGAAAACAATTGAAAGCGCAAACAGTCATACTTGTTTCCACAGAAAAAAGTTTTTATCTCATACACAACACTTGTATTGTTAGCAATATACATTACATAGCATCACATTACTTCACATGACATCATGTTTGCATTAGGCTACGCTACATCATGTTACATTACGTTACAGTTGCTCCTTTAAGGTACAAAAGAATGTTAAGTTGGACTGAATTTTTTACATAAGGTAATCTACAGTAAAATCAATATGGAGTTCAGTTTTGCGAAAAAATGATTTCCATATTTATTTTCTGCTGTTTATAAGGTTTATCTGTCTAACGACGAAGCATGAATCTAAGTAAGCAACTGTACTAAATAATAAAATAATAAATATAAAAATGACTGATTTTTAAATCTATATTACTACTGCTATAAGTCTGTTACTAGCTTTCATCTATAGCATACTTAAATTATTATATTGTTTTAGAGGTCCGTCGGCTATCGAAAAAAATTATCAGTCATGGCATTAAAATTATTACTGACAGTGATATAATAATTTTAGACCAATTACCGAAACGGATGCTAGACGACACGATACAAGCATTTCATTAGTGTTTATTCAACAGTTAGACATGTCTGTCTGTCTGTGTGCCTGTCTGTGTGTCTGTCTGTGTGTCTGTCTGTGTGTCTGTCTGTGTGTGTCTGTCTGTGTGTGTCTGTCTGTGTGTCTGTCTGTGTGTGTGTCTGTCTGTCTGTCTGGGCTATATTATCATTCCAAAGCACCCAATGTTACAAAGATTGCTAAGAGAGTCGAAAAGCAAAGCAGATTTCCTCTACGACGATCCATTCAATGACATTCAACAGTCAAACCGACGAAACTGTGAGCAATGGGCTGAAAACACTATACCCCATCATCGACCGGCTCTCGATCTCCTAATTGGCTACATTGGTTAAAGCGTAGGTCAAGGCGTCTCGCTTGACCTGACACACATTGACGTCACAATCGTCGCCGTGGTATCTCAGCTGGCCTGGTTAGCTCATTGGTTAAAGCTTACGTCAAGGCGCCTTTGGGGTGAGGATGCCGTTTCGCATTTGTGGCTTGTATCCGAGATTTTTAATTTCACGCTAGCACGGTGCGTACACGGGTAAGTCAATGGCATGGCGTCCATTCAAACGGTCAGCCATGGTGAAGTATCTCACCCAATAAGTTCATTGAAACTGAGCAGGGTTAAGGCCATACGGTTGCTATAGACAAGTGTGCGTATATTTACAATCTCCAGCACACAGTCACAATGCAAAACACCATCACAACAAATCAGAAAGCCACTTCTGCAGCCGTCAGTCTGGTGTCTACATCGCATAATTAATCAGACAAATATTTAATAGCCCAAAGTTGAAGTGCCCACAACAATTGGAGCACTTGAAGTCGGCGTTAATGCGCATAAATTAAGCATAAATTGGCAAAATCTTTACTTAAGGATCAGTAAAAGCATTGAATTATGTGTCCTCGAAATTTTAGATCCCATAAGCCTGTCTAACGAAAAAGGTTCCATAGCAGCCTTGCGATAATAATATAAAATAATAATATAAATATAATAATATAAAATATAATAATATATTATTATTATAATAATACGCACGTCCGATTCGACTTTGCACGCATATTAAATGCTTTGAATGCACAAACAAGGGCATGCAATTATGTAATTAAAATAATTAAATGAATCTCATCGCTTAAGGCGAACTAGGCTAGGTTACTTCAAAAATTTCTTCGATTGAAGTAAGGTTCTATAGGCCTAACATATGAATGGCGTTGCAAACACGCTTAGGACAGCTACTGTTTGCTTCTCTCTATGTAATGCTGACTTACTCTATTGTCGTTCTTCATTTGAAAAGAAATTCTGTTTATTATATTAAATAAATATTATTATTATTATTATTATTATTATATTAAATAAATATTCTTATTATTATTATTATTATTATTATATTAAATAAATAAATATTATTATTATTATTATTATTATTATTATATTAAATAAATATTATTATTATTATTATTATTATTATTATTATTATTATTATTATTTTTATTATTATTATTATTATTATTATTATTATTATTATTATTATTATTATTATTATTATTATTATTATAGTTCTGCAGGTTGACTTCAAATTAGTTCATCAGAGGGTTCAGACCATGATGACAATGTTCCGGAGAGGCAGATGGCATTTCCTCGTTGAACAGACATCGACATCGAGGATCATGGGTTGCATCTGTTGCCCGGCTTCCCAATTCTGTGGTTTAATTTCTGTAATTCATTTGTTTAAAGGCACATTGTAAACTCCGCCACTGCCTTATTTGGGGATAGTGCCAGTCCCCAGTCTGGATAAAGAACCTTCATTTGAGAGAACGGACACTGCGGGACAGGCATGATAAAGAATGGCATTCTAGCCTTAAACAGAAGTGGAAGGGGTCGTGATGTGGGTGGCCCTTGGCATACAACTGGGTTGGAGTCACCCCGCTCCACCAAGTATCATACAAATCGTGGTCTCTGCAAAGTGTTTAGTGACATCTTACGGCTGTCATGGCCGTTGAAATCGAGTGCCTCTCACTGGAAGGTCTTGGAACAAACAACTATTAGTAGTTCATCAGTTTAACGACAGCTTATGGCATCAAAGGCCGTTGCCGTCGCCCTCCTCCATTATCCAGGCTTGGGACTGGCACTACCCCCAAACAATGCAGTGGCGGAGTCACAAACAACTATTGAACAAAGATGAGCCATACATAATACTTTTCAACCGATTTTTAAGGTGTTTACGCGCAACCAAATATTTGTAGTACGGTTTGTTTAGGGACATCGTACACGGCTGTCAGTTGGAGCCTATTGTAACTAATCTTACAAAAAATCGTTATAATATATCTATTCAGGCGAATATTATGTTTATAAATACTGTTATAGTAAGGTTAGACACGGTCGACGTCACGTTTCCGGCCGCCGTAAGAAGTCCCAGGAACTAATAATACTAATAATATTTAGGGTTTTGACTGCTTTAATATTCTTTTCTGACATTACAGATTCCTCTTTTCACTCAAACACAGGTTTCGAATTAGACTAGAAACCCAAGCTAACGTTGATATCAGCAGCCTTGGGAGCGTTAAGTTGTTAAACGTGGGATTCGATTAATTTTTAAAAGAACTTTGCACAGAGAAATAAAGGTGTCTGAATTCAGAAAAAAATGTCATTGATAATTTCTCCCTGTTTAATTTAGTGAGATGGTAAGAGTAGGTCGACATCAGCGACCCTGACAAGCCATTAGATATCGTTATTTAATGGATACTACTACATAAGAATAACATTTAGAATTTATATTATTAATGTGAATAGGACTGGTGACTGCCCTCGTATGCCGAGGCTAAGAAAAACACGGCAAATCGTTGTGACTTTTCATACGACCTTAGTGAACTTGTGTTTCAGATTAGTAGCCGATAGTTCCAACGTTACGAGATCTGGGATAATGGTGAAGTGGCTGCATTTAAGAAGGTACGCAGAAAGGGAACGACTATTGCGGGTAAAGGAACGATCACTGTTCTGAGTAAAGGCCATCCTCAGGACGTTTGTCGCGACCCTCACAATCTGCCGTCCTGGCCTCTAGAGGGCGCGTCACATTCAATCTAGAAACGGAGGTTTATTCTTTAATTTGAAACTAACGAAGAAACTACAGCCTACGCCTAAATAACTATTTCTAAATCTAGCGAAGTTCTCAACGAATCTGGTACGAAGCGTCACAGTCTCGGAATCTGTGTGAGAACAGGCCAATGATGTTACTTCGACGCGTGAGTCCGAACCGATCTCTATCCAGCGTTCCATTCTCGATTGGCTACCAGGGTGGCCCAGTTAACATTGCCTCCCAGGATCCTTGACAGATTACCATTTAACTGGGTATGAAGCCCCTTCGAGTCCGCCCTGTTTAATTCATTCTCAATGCGCGAGATTTGTCATTCTGTCGTTTCCCCAGTCCGCGGGTTTAGGTGGTCGTGGGGATGGAGAGGAGTGGTAGGGTCCTTGCGGAGCGTTGTCGTTTCCTCTGATCGGATTTCGTGCCGTATGGTGGCCTTCGCGAGCGGCGTCTTCCTGCTTCTCCCACCATACTCCGGTCTGTTGAAGGTACACCACAGGCTGACACGTGCGTTTCCGAAGGCTCGAACGTGACAACATTGCCCATCCGGCGACCGCGAAGGAGGTAGAGTCGAATCGAAATGACCACCCAGTTTAAATCCTTCTGGCCAATGACCAACGCACGGGTTACGATGTGTAGAATGGGTGAATACAAAGCCCGCAGTTAATACAAAAATGGAACGAATGTTGCCTGTTCTGAGCAAATGCCATCCTCAGGACGTTGCTCATCCGGCGACCGCGGCAGAGACAGAGTATTATCCCGAGACAGATCTTTACAGTTTGGCATCCGTTAAGGAAGCGGCCAATGCTGAAACTTCTTTTGAGAGAACGGACAACATTGGGCAAAGATGTTACGGCACGTCCACTCTACCCTATACCTAAAGTACAAAGGAGTGGGTTTGTGGGTGGCTGAAGACATAGAACTGGGTTGGAGTCACCCCTTTCCACTAAGTAACGTACAAATCGCGGCTTCTGCATTGTGTTTAGTGACATCTCACGGCTGTCATGGCCGTTAACATCGACCTTATCAGACACGTTATAGTCGTTTATATCATTATATCAATTAGCGTTTGAAAGAGAAATGATGAATATATAAACTTAGAAAATCCAATTTAAAGGTGTCTAATCGCAACCCATTATTCGTTGTACGGCATGTTTGGCAACATTGTACATTGCTGCCAATGTCGTTAGCCGACCGTAACGTATCTTACAACGAATGGATATTTAATATGGGCTTCCTCATAATAATTATACCCCTTTAACGAATAAATTCTACAAAAATACCGTAATAAAAAGGTAAAATAGGGTCGACTTTAATCAATCCGTCAGCCAAAGGAAGTCCGTAGAAACTGGGTACTACTACTAATAACTGTTAATAATTCCCTGTTACGACGTTTCAAGTGCCTCTCATTTCTCAAACCCGAGTGTCAGATTACACTAGAAACCCAAGGTAACTACTACTAATGACAATAAGTTGTCTACTCGTTGGCGGGTGCACAGGCTTCTTATGTTACCCAAGAATGCGATGGGTGACGTGTTTTCCCGCTGCTTTCCTCAGAGACAATAATATATTTGGGGGTGACCAACTTGTCAAAGGTCGATAGGCAGTGGCTTGAGGCTGATTCGAACCCGCGACCATCCGCTCACAAAGCACAGAACATACCCCTACACCACCGCATCCTACATTCTGTAGAATAATATAATTAAATTAGGCAAGAATATGGAACTATGGTTATCTTCGTTTGAGCAATGGATAAATGAGTACTAAATATTTGTTTGCGTTTGCTATTATACATGTGTCGTTTGAAATACTTTATATTTCAAAAGGTTCTCATGTATTATAGTAATTATCACGTATTAATTCAATCGTAAATGTTTCTCTCAGCTGCACTAAGTTTGCCTTAACTACTAACTATTCAAAAAGAGGAAGCATTCATAATTCGGGCATGTGCTACGAAAGAGTGGAGACTGCTTTGAGAAAGAGATCATCCAAGGCACAATACCTGGATCCCGAGCTCGGGGAAGACCCAAGATGATGTGTTCAGACAGAATAAAGCCCTTGACCGAATATTCGTTCTATCAGTTTAACAAGAGACGAGGAACAGACGCACGTGGTAAAGGATTATCCGTCATGCAGCCAATACTCGGCTCAAAGATGGTTGAACTCATGTAATATATAGCAACTTCAAACGCACAGCGACCGCCTATTAATAATAGGAACAACTACATGCTTAAAAGCGGTGTCTAAAATATTACGGTTTATTACCACAGTT
This sequence comes from Norana najaformis, assembly GCA_964023275.1. NCBI lineage: Eukaryota > Metazoa > Annelida > Clitellata > Crassiclitellata > Hormogastridae > Norana > Norana najaformis. The sequence goes on along the minus strand of OZ029920.1, from coordinate 2,915,987 downwards.
TATTACCGAATTGTCCGTGCTGCAATCAATCCTCGACTCGAGGACGGTTGAACACAAGACAAGACATGACTAACACTTGTAAGTCTTGGAGAGGAACAGTGCTGATTTTAATCAGAAAATCCGTTCCGAATCGGACCGCACTATCAGACTCCGCAGAGTAACAGATGTCACAAAAGGGAACGACTATTTCGGGTTAAGGAACGAACCCTGTTCTGAGAAAAAGCCATCCTTAGGACGTTGCCCAACCAGCGACCAGTGGAAACGGAAGTCAGACCCCGAGACAGAGCTTTATACATCGTTGCCTCCCTGTCAAAGCAGCCAATACTGAGCCTTAATTTGAGAGAACGGATACTACAGGGGCAGAGATGGTACTGAACAAACATTTTTAGCCTACATCAAAAGTAGAAGGGGTAGATATGTAGGTAGATATATGATCATAAAATTGCGTTGGGGCCACCACAACCCACCAAGTAACATACAAATCGCGGTCCCTGCACAGTGTTAACTGACATCTTACGGCTGTCATGGCCGTTAACATCGACCTTATTCTGTATATCAGTTACAATCGTAAACTTAACATTATAATTTAACGATGAAACTTGGAATATATAATTTTGTAAAATCCAATTTAAAGGTGTCTAAGCGTCTTCGTGTATGGGCTGATATATACAGTGAGTTGTGTGTAGTTGCTGTTTAACGTCGGATTGTCATAAGGAAGATGATTAGCATCCAGACTTCGGACTGGCATCACCCGACTTAAGGCAATGGCGAAGTTTATACAGCGATTGATGACGAGTACAACAGTTTAACGACACCTTATGGCATCAGAGGCCGTTGACGTCAATGAAATTTCCTTTTGAGTTTAATTTCTTTATCATTCGCTGGGTGGCTCGTAGTTTCCGTTTTTCATTAATTTGTGTCATTCTGACTATTTGCGGCTTTCTATTTCCTATTTGTTCGTTTAAAGCTAGTGGCTCGAATCCACTTTCCTTCGTAGCATCCATTCGTAATTATTTCTTGTTCACTTTGTCCTTTGTATTCTTCCAATCCTTCTTTTGCGTCGTTTTCATTTGGTTTTCCCTTTAATATAAAGTCGATGTCAACCACTCTGGCAGCCACATACTCCGCCACTGCCTTGTTTGGGGTGGTGCCAGACCCCAGCCTGGATGAAGGAGGAAGGCGACATCAACGGCCTTTGATGCAATAAGATGTCGTTAGACATTGGAAACTGCTGACAGCCACGAGATGTTAAATGATGGAAAGTACAAGTCGCTCGTAGGATGGGGGTTGGTGCCACCCGAACACTGCAATAAAACCCCAACAATGCACTCTACTCGGGTGGTTCCAATTACTACGTCGACCATCCCAAACACCTAGTCTTGTGATGCCTGAAAATATAACATGCTGTTTGGACACCTTTAACTCGTTTGTTTCAAAAATATATATTTCTCATTTGTGTTCAATGCTCAATGGGAATTGGGTTAGATGAAATAGTTTGCGTTGTCGGCGTGGAATAAATCGTCGGACTATTCTTAGGATAAATCATTGGATGTATTTCGAGATATTCAGCATTTGAAGATTATTTCGATCCTGGATTTTATTTACCGTCTGCGACTGGTTTTGAGTTTTGATTTTTTACGATGTGTTGGTTAGCGAGTTGAAGCTACTCGATAGGCAGGACGCGGCGTTTTCGCGCCAATTGGCGGGAAAATTATTTCTGTCGATAAACAAAATATAAAATCCATATCGAAATAAAGTGATCGAACTGGAGTAACACAAAATCACGTCGGTTGCTGATCTCGCCTTGAAGGAGTAAAAATGCTTCGGACGAAGGGCAGAGGTCGAAAACAGGACATATATATATATATATATATATATATATATATATATATATATATATATATATATATATATATATATATATATATATATATATATATATATATATATATAGAAACGGTCATTTAAACTGTTTGGAAAGTAGAAGGGGTAGTGATGTGGGTGACTCGGGCATTTAACTGCATTGGAGTCACCCCCGCTGCTCCACCTAATATCAAACAAATCCCAGCTGTTGCACAGTGTTTAATGAAATTCCACGGCTGTCTTGGCCGTTAACATCGACCTGATCGATATAAATCTAGTAGCGAAGCAACTAAAAAAACTGTATACAATGTTGTGAAACACGATTTAAAGGTGTTTAAGCGTTTTCAAATATTCACAGTACAACATCTTACGCGGCTGCCAGCGCATTTGACGTCTACCGCAACTCATCTTACAACAAATCATTAGCGGATATGACCTCCCTTTTAATTCATCTATTTTAACGAATAACATGTATAAACAAGACCGTCAGAGTAAGATTAGGCATGGTCGACGTCAACTGCCTAGAAACTAATAATGAGCTTTAATATTTTTAGGGCACGTTTAGGGTTCTGATTCTTTTAATTCAAGTTTTTTAAATTTTAAATGCCTCATTTTTACCAACCATGAGTGTTACCTTAGACTAAAAACGTAAGTTAACGTCTATTGCAACGGCCCTGGGAGTCATAAGTCGCTAAACATTCGGTTCTGTTAATAACAAGTTGCCTTAGACACCTTTAAATCACTTTTATTAACCTTATATATAACTTATTTTACGTCAAGCGCTAACTAGGCACACGTTATGCGTCTTCTGCGAGTAAAGGTCGGCAGACGTAAGATGTCATTAAACATTCGATGCTATTAGTTAATAATTAGGCTCGAATTAGACATATTTAAAGTGTTCTTTCACACTCTATATATTCATCATTTTCGTTCGTTCGTTTGCATCTCTTTCCATTAGTGTATATATTATAAAGTCGACATCAACAGCTTTCGGTGCCATAAGATGTCGTTAAACAATTGAAAATACTACTAATTAACTTTAAATAATAGAACACTAACGTCAATAAATATGATATTATATAATATTATGAATATTAATTCCGCCACTAACCTTAGTCGGGTGGTGCCAGTCCGAAGCCTGGATGAAAGAGGAGGTCGACGATAATCATCTTCGTTATCGCAGAGCGTCGTTAAAAGAAGTGAGAACAATTAACGAATCAGGAAATTTTAAAATAATATATAATATCATAAAAACAGAGTTGTCCTCAACGCCTAGCGACATATATGCTTTTGTGAGGCAGTATAAAGGCGCTATATTAAGTGCCCAGATAACTGACTGACTCGTAAAATCTTAGTTTTTCTTGGCCTTCCATTACCTGTCGACCTAAAAGTGTCAGGATGTTGCCCATTGGGTGACTTCGATTCCGAGGCAGAGCTTTACAGCTTTGCCTCCCTTGAGTAAATTGCAAAACCTGAATCTTCCTTGGACAGAACGGAAGCTACTAGGCAGAGAAGGTAATGTACGAAAACATTAACCTATGTGGAAGGTAGGTGTAAGATGTCAGTTGTTCAGGACATACGACTGATTTTGAATAACGCTCCATCGAGTATCAAGCAAATAGTCATCGCTCCTCAGGTTTAGTGACAATTTACGGCTGTCAAGGCCGTTAACACCCACCTTATCCTTATGTGATTCAAGTTACTGAACATCTATGGAACGAAAATGAAATTTATATAATTTTGCGTAAACACTATTTAAAGGTGTCTAAGGATTATCTATTATTTGGAGTGCTGCGTGTTTAACAACATCATACACGGTTGCCAGAGCCTTTGACGTCGAAGGTAACTTATCCTACAAGTCGATAGCGGATATGGGTTCCTTTGAAATTCACCTCTTTTAACGAAAAAAATCTTTTGAAAGGATGGTCGTAGTAATTAATTACAGACCCATCTCAACTTTGAATTTTATATCTAAAATTCTTGAACGGGTAATCTTGAATCGTATGCAAGCTCATCTTTCTTCCAACCCACTAATTTCTCCATTTCAGTCTGCATACCGTAACTTTCATTCAACAGAATCTGCCCTGCTTGCTGTTCATAACAACATCATGTGCTCCATGGATAAGGGTAAGGTGACTGCACTTGTTCTCCTTGATTTGTCTGCTGCCTTTGATACTGTCGACCACTCTCTACTTTTGTATCGTCTTCAACAAAACTCCATCGAGTTTCTGGTCCTGCCCTACACTGGTTTGCTACTTATCTCAGCCATCGCACTCAATCTGTATATTTAAATGGACATTATTCAGCTAGTGCCTCGTTGACTTGTGGCGTTCCGGAGGGTTCTGTACTTGGTCCTCTTTTGTTTACATTATACACCACACTTCTAGGTACTCTGCTAGAAATCATTCACTGGGATATCATTTCTATGCTGATGACACCCAAATCTACATCTCATTTGACAGTTTGACTTGTCACTCGTCTGTGCAGCTGTTGTCTGATGCCTTTGAAGAGCTGCAGTCTTGGATGGCAGCAAATAAACTTCTCCTTAACCCCTCAAAAACTGAATTTCTACTACTTGGCACTCCTCAGCAACTTAAGAAATTCGAATGGCTTAAATCCGTAAAACTGGGTGATTCACTCATTGAGATGACTGATACTGCTCGTGACTTGACTGTTGTAACTCCATTTTTGTTGGTATCACTAAATCAAACATGCAGAAACTCCAAAGAGTTCAGAACTCCTTGGCTAGAGCCATAACAAATACTTCTAAATACGAGCATATAACCCATGTGCTTAAATCTTTACATTGGCTTCCTGTTCAGCAAAGGATTTGTTTCAAATTAGGACTGATAGTTTATAAAACATTGAACTATGGCCAACCACAATACTTGAAATCAATCCTTATTCCCCAGACTTGCCATTATTCTGCAAGGTCATCTGTTTGTCTTTCTCTGGTCATACCTTGGGCTAGAACTGTTCTTAGTAAACGAGCATTTTCGGTTGCTGGACCAAAATTTTGGAATTCCCTCCCTGTGTCTGTTCGTTCTGCTCAGTCGCTTCTGTCATTTCGTTCTCATCTTAAAACTTACCTGTTTCAATTTGCTTATCCACCATAGGCTGCCTTTCTGTCCTGCGGACTGACCTTCTGGATATTGTGGCTTGGTTTTGGTGTGCCATCGGTTGATGCCTTGTGCATTAGACACTGGCGCATTAGAAGTTGCTAATTATTATTATTAAACTAATAATTACTACCAATAATATTAGGCTACGTTCTAACATATTACTTTACACTTCGACGTTCTGGCTTTGTACACGATGAAAGGTCGAAGTCAAGGGCCGTGGCAGCCGTAAGATGTCGCTATACATCTGATGCTAGTGATTACTATTTGGCTCTGCTTAGACACCTTTAAAATGCGCAGTGACAAGCTATATGTGCCTACCCTTCTCGGTTGCATCATTACCATTAAACATCGGATGTGAACTACTGTACTTGGCAGACGTAAATATCGTCGAACAATTGAAATTACTAATAATTAGGTATATATTATATAACATACCCACAAATATAACATAATAAAATTATTATAATATTTACTCCACCACTGCCTTTAGTAGGGCGGTGCCAATCCGAAAACTTGATAAAAAAACGAGGGCGACGCCAAAAGTGACTAATATAATTAATATAATTTAATATAATACCATTTAACCAAAGTTGTTCTCAACGCATCGCGACATCTATGCGTTTGTGAGGCACTAAAAAGGAGCTATATTAAGTGCCTAGATAACTGACTGACTTGCAAAATCTTACTGTTCCTTGACCTTAAGTTACCTTTCGACATTTCAGTATAATATGTCCGGTCCTATCGAGTGCATTTCGCACATAAACAAAGAACAGGAATGTTAAAACGTAGAGAAAGCAATTAAAAGCGTCTTATCACATACTAATATTAGTAGCTATTATTATTTACGAATTTGACGAGTTGTTAACGACATCTAGTGGCCGTAAGCTCCGTTGGCATCGACTACACCATCGGGCGAGGGGGATGAGTTGGCGATTTATAGTAGTTCCAATGTTTAACGACATCTTATGGTAATCGTAATCCCGAGATTTATACAGCGCCCAAAGAAAGCCACGTCACGGAGACCTGCTTATTCACAGGCGCTCAGTCAAAACAAAATCGACAGGCAATAGTGTTCGGTTTCAGGTCAAGATCCAAGAGTCGGGTGGAGAGACAGCGTGGCAGCTACGGTGGGTGATGTTTGGGATTGGAGCGGAAAGAAGGACAAGAGGAAGAAAGGGAGTCAGGATAGGATCGGTGAAAGAGGAATGTTTTCAGTTGTGAGTTGAAGGGCAATGCAGAAATTGCAGGCCGTAGAGGACTCCACTTATATTTGACAGTGGCTGAAAAGACAATAATAACAAATGATATGACATGACATGACATGATTTGATATGATATAATTGATATGACATGATACGATATAACGTGATACGAGATATTATAGTTATGATAATATAATTTATGTAACTCAAAATATCGTAGATATGATTGCATAATTAATATAATTTAATTAAATATAATGCATTTAACTAAAGTAGTTATTAGCGCCTAACGACATCTTTGCTTTTTTGAAGTACCAAAAGGCGCTATATTAAGTGCCTAGGTAAAACTACTGCGCAATATCTTCGTTCCCTTTGGCCTTACCTTACCTTACCTACCGACCCTACCTTACCTCTCTTTAAAAGTTCCCGCATTGTCGACCCTATCTTGCCGTTGAAATAAAATATGGTATACCATACGCACAAAAATAGTAATATCTACAATGTCGGAAAAGATGTTAAAGGCGTCTTATCGTATCTTAGAGTTAAAAATTAATATCATTTGAGATTTTCGTTACAAGTTGTTACCTGCATCCATTACACCCTCTACCCATTGGAATATTAATCGACGATTGAAAACGAGTTATTTATAGCGCAAGGGAAAACTTTTTAAAGGTGTCTAATTATAGTCTAATGTAGGCGTTCAGCGACATCTTGTGACTGACACTGCCGTTGTGGTCGAACTTACCTTACTCTAGAGTTGATTAATTTGATATTTAAACCAAAGCTTATTCGAATAGGAATAATGCTATTCGTCTATGCCCCAGTTAAAAGCCTACAGGTTAATGTTGTGACAACATCCGAGATAATATTACGATTTTCCTAATCGTTGACCGCAGTTCGTAAACGTTCATCTGGATCCCGGTGTAACCGCGAAAATTATCTGATCCATCATACAAACTCAAATATACTCCACCGCTTGCAGTTTCTGCATTGGCCTTTCACTGAAAACTGAAAACATTATTCTTTCTGAGATTATATGCTGACTCCTCTTCTTCGTATCTCTCTTACCGCTCCAATCGAATCCCAAACATCACCCAACGTAGCCGCAACGCTGTCTCTCTGCATGACTTTTGGATTTTAACCTGGAACCGAACATGATTTGCCTATCGTTTTTATTTTGACTGAGCGCCAGTGAATTAGCTGGTCCCCGTGACATCGCTTTCGTTGGGCGCTGTAGAAATCTCGAGAGTACGGTTACGATTCTTCTTTTCCACTGAAGGTGCCTCACCTATGAAGAGTTTTTTCAAAGTTCAGTCGACTGTAGTCCTGCTCCTTTTGGGAGTTTGAACTAAGCTTTACCAATGTGGAAAGAACTATTCCAACAGAGAGTGAAAAAGCGATAAATGCCATCCATTCACGACATTGTTGTGTGAGAACTATGGCTTCGCACTGCTGAGTAGCAATCCAAAATTTCACAAAGACACAAAACTACTGCTATTGATCTTCGCTTTGTGCATTTTTCACCAATGAAAGTAATCTCAAAGTAGCTAAGCAACGGGTGCACTTCCAAAAATTGGTCCAAGTTTATGGGCACATCGTAGGCTCTGGATTTGTCGCTAATCGAAATAAAATCTAAGGTCGCGTATCTTTGTGTGCACTTAAAATTCCTGATCGGTAATATATGATATATATCATCCATCCTGTTGCACTTTGGCCCAGATGCACTGACCAAAGTGGAAGTGGCAACCATGAATTGAAATTTCTAACCAAAGGCATTCACTTATACTTTTTCAAATTGGCTAATCACTACGACAAGATGTAGTTCTGGTTTACTTCGCACGACTTAGAAGTAATCGTAATCATAAACTTCACATTTCTCATGCGCTACTTAAGAGTTAAGGGCAGGGCATCAAGCTTATTCACGAGCGACGCTTCAAGTCAGTGGGGTTATCAAAAGATTGACTCTCAAGAACCAAGTTCGGTTGCCAGAAGACCAGAGAGAGAAGTGGGTGAGGTGCCTTTTGGATGGATAAAATAATATAAAAAATATAAATAGTCGTTTCAGTATTATGCAATGTTTAACGGCATCTTATGGCATCAATTCCCGCATTATCGTCCCCCCTCCCTTTAATTCAGGCTTGGGACTAGCACCACCTACCTATAAATGCAACAGCGCAGCTACAAACATTGAATAAAGTTAACGTCTACGAAACTTAAACGAGTTATTTATAAAGTAGGTTAAAGCTATTTTTAAGGTGTCTAAATGTAGGGCAATGCAACGTCGGGTGTATAACAACATCTTTTGGCTGCAAAGGCCATTAATTTCGACCTTACCTTCCTCTAGGGTTGACTAATTTCTTTTATAAATCCAAAGCTTATTGAAACGCGAGGAATTCGAAAGAGTTTGTATAAGAACTTGTGTATAACAGTGGTTGCGAAGATACTAATATACTTTAACCAAAGTAGTTCTCAGCGCAAAACGATATCTTTGCTTAGTGAGATATTTGAAAGCCTTATCACTGTTTGATTTAAAATAAACAACTACCTTCGCTTCTGTCGCAAATGGTCTTGATGTCACAAGGTGATGTCAAACTTTGGAACAGCTAATTAGGTCATTTTTTAAAAAGATAACCTTAAGTGAGGTCGACATCAACGACGCTGGCCACCACAAGATGTCGTTATTCAAAGGATATTACTAGAAAAATATATTAAGACAAATTAGAATCGATACGAATATTGTAAATGTTGCATCAGTAGTATCCAATGTTTAACTACGTTGTTATTGGTAGCAGAGTGGTTTGCATTGTTTAAGCAACATCTTATGGATGCTTGTTCCGCTGAAGTGGAACACACAAGAGAAGATCCAGGACAAAGTAAGGCTTAATCTTGTAATTTGAACTCCTTTACGTCTACTTTGATCATTGTGTTTAATATTAGTATTTACTGTAGGACAAGTTAACTGAACAAATCAGCGAGTAAGCGAAAAACTGGAACTTTATAGCAATACCGAAAGCTGTTTAAAGGTGTCTAAATGTAGGCTAATATAGTTTTGAGTGTTTAACGTCATATTTTCACTGCCGGTAGGCTATTTGTCGCCACTTTACCTTAATATAGAGTTGATTAACCTAGTATGTAAATCCGAAACTTTTTGAAACAAGAATTATTTGGAACATTTTGTATAAGACGTTTTTCTTTATTTAACAGTTTAAGAAGAAGTTCAAGAAGAGACTAACATTATATGATTTAATATGATATGATATTATATAACATGATATGACATGATGTAATATGCAATAATATGCCGTAATATGCTATATTAAGCCATTATATATTATGATATAATACATATAATATGGACAATATAACATGCTATAATATACTGTAATATAATATGCTATGCTATAATGTTATGTAATAGTATATAACATAACATAACATAATATAACATAAAATAACAATATATTTAAGATACTATAATTCATTTAATTTAGTAAAATATTTAAATGATAACTACCATATCCTAATGCTACTAACTAATATCATTTTGTATTTTTTACGAGTTGTTAACGGCCTTTTATAGCTCCCAGCGGCGGTTGACTTCAACTGTATAACAATAAACTGATCGGCGATTGAAAACGAGTCCTCTATAGCCTATTTGACAACTTTTTTCTCTAACTGTTGGCCAATGTTGTTTCTCGTGTTGAACGACATCTCAATCTTGAATCTTCATTTGAGCGATAGGACACTAAGGGGTAGAGATGGTACGGAACGGCCATTTTAGCCTATATCGAAAGTAAATGGGGTATTGATGTGGTTGGCTCAGGGCATAGAATTGAGTAGTAGTTTCCGCATTCCACCAAGTAACATAGAAATCGCAGCCTCTGCAAAGCGTTTAGTGACATCTTACGACTGTCATTGGCCGTTGACATCTACATCATATCCTACCCAAGAAGTTGTAGACAAAACAGAGACTATTCTATTTAATTCCAAAGTTCAACATCTTACGGTTACACTTGCCGTTGACCTCTCTCAGCAGTAGTAGTTCCTCAGTTTAACGACAGCTTATGACATCAAAGGCCGTTGCCGTCGCTCTCCTCCATTATCCAGGCTTGGGACGGGCACTACCCTTAAACAAGGCAGTGGCGGAGTTAAACCACGTCTCAGCAAAAGTTTATGAAGTTTATATAATTTTGTGAAAACCGATTGAGAGGTGTCTAAGCGTAACCAATTATTTGTAGTTCGCCGTGTACTGCTGCGACTGCCGTTGACTTCGACCATAACTTATCGTGCAAGTCTTTAGCAGATGTTGGCTCCATTGCAGTTCACCTCTTTCAACGAATAAAATGTATAAAAGAGAGGGTTATAGTAAGATAAGGCAATGTCGACGTCAACGGCCTCAAGAAACTAATCAAACTAAAAATGTTTAGAGTTTTGACTGCTTTAATTCGCTTTGCAACGCTATAAATTCCTCGTTTTTCCCGATAACGAGTTTCTGATTAGAGTTAAAGCCCAAGGTAACGTTGATATGAACGGCCCTGGCTACGATGAGTTGTTAAACGCTCGACTCCAATGATAATTTTTGTTACGATTAAACACCTCTAAATCATTTAATTAAACCTTATAAAAAGTTATTTCCCTTTGAGAAACTGACACTGCCTAAAGTCGGGTATTACCATTCCCTGGTCTGGATAAAGAAAGAGGACGACGTCAACGGCCTTTGATGCCATAAGCTGTCGTTAAACAATGGAACTGCTACTTAATCGCTACTAACGTATATCATACGGTCTTATATGTGGGAAAATGTTGAGGTTAACGGTCTTGGCTGCAGTCACATCCCGCTATACTGACATTCGGTGCTGCCATTTAATAGTAATGTTTCCTTAGGCATATTTTAATATCGTTTAGCTATACTGTATATCCGGTTTTTGCGAATAATCACTTAAATAAAATCATTTAGACTAAAGTTAAGATTAATTTAATGAGAAGGTACGAGTATGTCGACATCAACGACCCTGACAAGCCATAAGATATCGTCATTCAATGGATATTACTACATAAAAATAAAATTCATAATTGATACTAATAACGTAAATAGTAGTAATAATAGTTTGCATTCTTTAACGAAATTTATGGCTTCAAAGTTCGTTGACGTCCGATGCATGCAGGAAACATTTAATGCTACACAACGAAATTGAGAATTTTATAAAGTGGGCCTGAGTTATTTAAAGGTGTCCAAATGTAGGATAATGTTGTTTAAGGTGTTTAAACATATATTGTGACTGTCAAAGCATCCTCTAGAGTTTACTAATTGTTTTTTAATCCAAAACTTATTGAAAGCCGAGTTTTCCAAAAACTTTATGTAAGAACTTCGTCGTGTTTGACAGTGGCTGACAAGAGAAGAAGAGATTTAATTGAATTCCACTTGACCAAAGTTTTTCTCAGCGCCAGTTTTTCTTTCCTTTTGTGACACAGGACAGATTACCTTAACTCTCCACGTTCGATTCTAATGATAAGACAAAAAAAGGGAACAACTATTGCAGGTAAAGGAGCGAATCCTGCTCTGAGAAAGTCCAGCCTTAGGATATTGCCCATCCGACAACCGCGGAAGAGGCAGATACAGAGTTTTACAGTGTTGGTTCCCTTAAGGAAGAGATGAATCCTAAATCTTCCTTGGATAGAACGGCAGAGATAGAACGGAACGGCGACGTTAGCCTATATCGAAAGTAGAAGGAGTTGTGACGTGGGTGGCTCAGGGAATAGGACTGGGTCCGCTACTCAGGGTTAGTGACATATTACGGCTGTCACGCAAATCTTAACAACGATTGAACGAAAATTAGTGAAATATAATTCTTTAAATCGATTTAAAGGTGTCTAAACGTTACCAAATATTAGTAGCAACATCGTAAACGGCTACCACAGCCGTTGACACCGACTGTAACTTATCTTATAACAGATCGTTAGCGGTTATGGGTTACATTGTAATTCAACTCTTTTAACGAATAGAATGTTTTAATAGTACGGTCATAGTAAGCTAAAGAACGCTCCGCTATAATGGCCCCTTCAGCAATGAGAGGTCCTATAAATTATTAATGAACATTAGTAATATTAGGCTATGTTTAGATAATTTACAGCTTCAATTCCATTTCACAGCTTTATAAATGCCTCGTTTCTATCAATTTCTAGCCTCAGATCAGACTAGAATCCTAAGGTAGTGTTGACATCAACGGCCCTGACAGCTGAAAGTTGATAAACGCGGGATACTTTTAAAACTATTTGGTTTCGCCTAAACACCTTGAAATCATTAATATTCAGCCTTATAAATATATCATAAACCCCGTAGCATTAAACTCCGCCACTGCCTTGATTGCGGGTAGTGCCAGTCCGAAGCCTGGATAAAGGAGGAGGGCGGCGTCAAAGGCCTTTGATGCGATAAGCATTGGAACTACTACTGCTACAACTACATTGCATTTTATTATAACTGTTTTGTTTTAACGTCGTTGAAACCCTACCTTTATTACATTTAAGCCCTTGATGAAGGAGGATGGCGATGTCAAAGTAGTTTTTAATGGTTAACGACATCTTTTGGCTGCCAATTTCATTAACTTTGACCTCGCTTTCCTCCAGAGCTGATTAATTTCTTTTTAAAACCCAAAGCTTATTGAAACCAGAAGAATTCCAAAGAGTTTGTATAAGAACTTCGGACATGTTTATGAATATTGTAAATAGTTGTAATTATGGTTTGCATTGTTTAAATAAACTGATTGCTGGCAATGCAGTTGACGTCGACCATACGAGGTAGTACAGCTGAACAAGTCATCTACAGAACGAAAACAACAGCTTTATAAAGTCATATTGAGCTATTTAAAGGTGTCTAAATCTAGAATAACGTTGTATCGGGTGTTTAACCTTATTTTATGACTTCCAAAGCCATTAACTTCGACCTTACCTACCTCTAGAGTTGCTGAATTTCTGTTTTTAAATCCATAGCTTATTGAAACCCGGATATTTCAGAAAATTTTGTACCTTGATCAACTATTGAAAACGATTTCTTTATAGCTTCTTGAATTGCTATCTGACCATAGGCCCGCGGCCATGTTGGCCGCGTGGCTTTCTATGTGTCATTTTGACAGATTATATCGTCTAGCGTGGCATAAGCTCGATAATTTTCTGCAGTTTCGTTGCTTTCTGTTGCGGAGTCAGCATGTCAGAATTATTTTTCCTTTCTGACACGGATTTACTGCAATGCGGACGGTTTCTTTGCCTGTTTTCGTGACCTTCTGTGCCTGGAAGAGTCCACCAACAGAGGGGGGACAGGCTTCCAGCTTGAATATCGAGCTGCGGACCTTCAGACTAACGCACGCCGTCTACGCCGGGAATTTGTCTCGGTGGAGGAAGGGCGAAGAAAGTCTTAGGACTGGCTCCGACTGTCAGCCACGGAATGGTTCAACTAACTAACGGCCTAACAACCTACCGGCCGGCGGGCGATGAATACCTGTCCGTCCTGCGTATATCCTTCGGATCGGGGAATATCTGATCGCCGCGTGGCTTTCCACCTGCGAGGGACTGTTGGACGGTGAGACAACCGTGTGCCATCGGCGGCGGATCACATCGCCCATCGTCATTCTTCATTCCTCATCCTTGGTGCCACGAGCTTCAGGAACTTCGGGGCTTCAGAACATGCCATCATCTTTTAACTCTAGTTGGGAATCTGTTGGTATGGCTTTGCGTGTGTGCGCGAGCTTGCCATTGGTGACTCTTCTAGTTGTCTGAGTTATGTTCACTTGCAGGATACTATTCTGTTCTTAATGACACTTAACATCATTAGTGACTTTTAACATCAAGTCTAGCGCAGTGAGCGCCACTGATTAGTTTTTGCTTGAAGAGGCGCTATACAAATTTAAACTTACAATTACAATTACAATTACAATAGGCAAAATATAGTTTCGAGAGTTTAATGATATCTTGTGACGACCACGAAGCTATTGGCGACGAACTTGATTAACTCGAGTTGATTAACTTGTTTTTAAATCCAAAACTAACGGAAACCCGAAAAATTTGGAGCATTCCGTATAACCCGTATTCAACAGTGGCTGAGAAGAGACAAAAATAATTAAATATAAATTTAAAATGACTATGATAACTTATTTTATATTATGTGATGTAATACATTGAACCAAAGCTGATAAACCTGAATCATCCTTGAAGAGATAGGACACAACGGGGCGAAGACGATACCGAACGACCATTTGGCCTATATCGAAAGTACGAGTAGTGATATGGGTGGCTCAGACCAAAGAACTGCGTTGGAGTCCACGCTTCACCTAATAGCATACACAGAGCGATGGCTGCGCAGTGTTTAGTGACATCTCACGGCTGTCATGTCCGTTAACATCGACCCTATCTTATACATGAATGATGCAAATACAATAGCGAATGAAAGAAAATGAGCAACATATAAACTTGTTCCGATATATTTATTTTGATTTTTCTACATTATAAATGCCTCATTTTACCAATCATGAGTCTCAACTTAGACCAAAAACGTAGGGTAACGTCTATATGAATGGCCTTGGCAGCCATAAGTCGTTAAACATGCCATTATGTTAATTATATTAGGCGCCATCAGACACCTTTAAAGCAGTTCCAGTTAATGTTATATATAAATATCATTTCTCCTTTAAACGTCAGTTAATGTCATACGTTGATGTCATCCAACGTCATTAAACATTGGAAAAACTAAACAAACGCCCACGTCCTGGTTCCACGTCGAAGTCAAAGGTCATGGCCGCCGCAAGATGTTAATTCTTTAAACACCCGATGATACTAATTATTATTAGGCTCTGTTTAGATGCATTTAAAGTGCTCATTCCCACTCTACATATTCCTAATTTTAGGTCGTTCGTTTATATCTTTCTCCACTAGTGTGTGTATTATAAAGTCAAATCAACGGCTTCCGGTGCCATAAGATGTCGTTAAGTTATATAATACTAACGTAAATTATTAAATGTAATATTATACATAGTACATGAATATTACATAATACTGTGAATATTAATTCCGCCACTAACTTTTGTCGGGTGGTGAGAGTCCGAATCCTGGATAAAAGAGGAGGTCGACGCCAATCATCTTCGATATGACACATCGTCTTTAAAAGAAGTGAGAACACTGAACGAATCAGGAAAAACAGGAAAATTAAAGTTTAGCTTGGTTTCATTTTGGACGATACACCTTAAAGACAATGTGTTCAGTCGAATAAATACTGGAGAGATTAGATATCCTGATTTTCCTGTCAATCTTTAAACTGGGAATGCTGAATGCAGCACCAACTATTTCATCCGTTTAACAGCCATCCTTAAAAATTTTTGACGTTATTCAATATCGATGGAACGAAACTGAGATATACATAATGTTATAGAGAAACGATTTAAAGGTGTCTAAGCGTAACCTAATATTTGTACTACGGCGTATTTAGCAACACCGTACACGGCTGCCAGTTGATGTCGACCGTAACTTATCTTATCTGGTTCTTTTAATTGCTGATTATAAAGTCGATGTAAACTGTTTCGCCCAAATGAGATGTCATTAAGCAATTGAAACTACTACTAATTGAGTCTACATTATATAATATTAACAAGAATACAATAAAACACAAAATAATAGTGTAATTTTAAGTCTGCCACTGCCTTTAGTCGGATGGTGTTAGTCGCAAGCCTGCATTAAGGACGAATGCGAAGCTAATGATTTTCGTTATGACACAGCGTCGTTAAACAGAACCTACCAACACTCGTTCCAGTATATGATTGTCTTCAGTGTTAGGTAAATGTAAATGTAAATGTTACGGTCTGCGTGAACGGCTTTGACGGCCAAAAGTTGCTAAAACTACCACTACTAACAAAGTGCCTTCCGATCAAGTCTTTTATTTTGCCTAATCGAAATATCAAATCGATGCGATATGGTTGAATTATGACCAAATTAAGACCTAATTAAAACCGTTTACACTGTTTTTTCTGGTAATTAGGGCGCATGATATTCTATTTTATTTATTTATTTTATTTATTTCGAGAGTTTAACATCTTATTGTTACAGCTGCCGTTATCAAATCGATCAGTTACTGATCAGCAGTAGTTTCAATGTTTAGGGACATCTTATGGCCGTTGACGTCGCCCTCATCCATTATCCATGCTTGGGACTGGCACCACCCGACTAAGGTAGGTCGCGGAGTTACTCAGCTTAAGGTTTAGGAGGTTAATAGTTTTCTGAAAAAGGACTTAAAGGTGTCTAAGCGTAACCTAATATTTGTGGTTCGACGTATTTAGCTACATGGTACGCTGATGCCAGTGCCGTTGACTTCGACCGGAACCTATCATTACAAGTCGTTAGCGGATGTTGGTGCCATTGTAGTTCACCTGCTTTAACGAATCAAATATATAAACATGACAGTTATAGTGAGAAAGGTCATGGTCCATGCCAACGGCCTCTAGAAACTAAAAGTACTAATAATATTTAGAGTTTTTACTGCTTTAATTTACTTTTCTACGTTATAAGTACATCGTTTTTCTCAAACACGAGTTTCAGATTAGATTAAAAAAGTAAGGCAAAGTTGATATCAACGGCCTTGTCAGCGATAAGTTGTTAAACACAGGATTCTATAAAAATGTTAATCTTAGACACCGATTGCAATTTCTGCTTCGTTCTTTCACTCAAAACTGAAAACATTCCTCTTCCACAGATCCTATCCTGACACCCCTTCTTCCTCATATCTGTCTCTGCTCTCCAACCCCAAACATCACCCACCGTAGCTGCCACGCTGTCTCTCTGCCTGACTCTTGAATCTTGACCCGGAACCGAACCCTTTTGCCTATCGACTTTGTTTTGACTGAGCGCCTGTGAATAGGCTGGTCCCCGCGGCGCGCTTTCGTTGGGCGCTGTAGAAATCTTGGAATTACGATTATGATTCAAAACTTTACATTGTTGTCTCCCAATCGTGAATCTTCTTTGGAGAGGAAGGACAATGCCCGAGGAGAAACCATTTTAGCCTATATCGAAAGTGGAAGGCGTAGGGGGTGTGAGGTTCAGGCCATATAATTGGGTTGGAGTGACGTCTACCGAGCATCATACAAATCGCAACTGCTGCTCAAAGTTTAGTGACATCTTACGGCTGTCATGGTCGTTAGCATCAGCTTTATTCTACTGAGAACGACCAAAATTAAAAATTTTTACCGAAAATGTGTTATATAAAATTTTGTAAAAACCGATTTAAAGGTGTCTTAGCGTAACCTGACGCTCGTAGCAACATCGTACACGGCTGCCAAGCCGTTGACATCGACTGTAATTTGCCTTAAAACAAATGGTTATCGGGTTTGGGATTCCTATTCATTCACCTCTTTTAATGAATAATGTTTAAATATTACGGTTATTGTAAAGTAAAGCACGGTCGACATCAATGGCCCTGGCAGCCATTAGATGTTTTCGATACTGATAATGAATAGTGATAATATTAGGCAACGTTTATAGTTTTTACACCTTTAATTCCCGTTCTCTACGCTATATATATACCTCGTTTCTCTCAACCACGAGTGTCAGATTAGTCTAGAAACCCAAGGCAACGACGCTGGCAGCGATTTGGTGTTACAGGAGAAATTCTATTAATAATATTAAGTTACGCTTAATTAAACACCTCTAAATCAGACTTATTCAACTTTATAAAGAAGCCGTTTTCGTCTGTAGATGGCTAGTGACGCTGAAATTCAGTATTATATACGAGGAAATGGGAGCCGTAAAATATCGTTAAGTATTCTATGCAACTTAGTAATACTTGATCTTTATGTCGCTTCTTTCAAATTTATATATTCCTTTCTGTGCCCACAATCGAGTGACTTTACAAAATCTATGCTGCTGGTATAAACGGCCTTGGGCACCATAGAATGTCGTTAAACTGTGGTCACCTCCTCCACTGCCTCTAGTCGGGTGGTGCCACTCAATGGCAGTAACAAGATGTTATTCAGTGGACATTACTAGATAGAACATTTAAATAACACGAATTGATAGTAATATTATAAGTATTTCTAGCAGTATTATCCATTGTTTAGCCACAAGATTAGTAGTGTTGTCGTTTCCATTGCTCAAAGACACCTTATTGATGCCAGCTCGGTTTACATTGACTCCAGAAGATTCACGATTGGGAGACAACGGAATTGGACGAAGATTAAATTTTACCTAACCTCAAAAACCAGAGTTCTGTCGACTTTACCTTGTCGTATAAATATAACATTATGACCAATAGTACAGCCTAGAGTTCGCAGAAAAAAAGTAGAAATATATACAAAGTCGATAAAGCGATTGAAACTGTCGTGTCATTCCTAATGTTAATGGCTATTATTATTTAACATTTTGAAGAGTTATTAATGCCATCTTATGGCTGCCTGCGGCATTATCATCGACTATAAATAATCATAAGAAGTGGAACTAAGAAATAATTTGGAACATTTCGTAAAAGAACTTCACCGGTATTTAACATAGGTTGAAAATAGACTAATATCATTTAATAAAACTCAGTATAATGCAATATAAATATGACAATATGATATTATGTGATGTGATGTGATATGATATAATATGATTGTAATATATGATACGATGCGAAATAATTTAATTATGATAATTCATACAATTTAATATAATATAATCATGAATGCATAATTTATATATTTTATTTTAATATAATACATCAAACTAATGTAGTTATTAGCTCCTAACGACATCTTGGAGGTACTAAAAAGGCGCTATATAAGGTATCTAGATATGTAACCCAACCGTAAATTCTTAATGCTCCCTAACCGTACCTTTATAACTTACCTTTCCTTGCTCGATGTCCACATTACCTTTTGTCGTTTTACTGTAATTGTTCGCACAAAATATTGGAATATCTGTAACGTCGAAAAAGCGATTAAAACGTCTTAGCGTTTCCTAATATTTGCCGCTATTAATATTTAACATTTTGACGGAAATTTAACGGCATCTTATGGCAGCCATCACCGTTGACATCGATATACCAAAAAAAGAACCGTAAGCTTGATCGACATTTGAAAACGAGGTCTTTATAACGACGTTAAAAGCTATTAAAAGGTGTCTAAAGCTGACAAAATAGAGTTTCCGGTGTTGAACGACATCTTGTGACTGCAAGACCATTGACGTCGAACTAACCTTGCTGATTTACTTGTTTTTTTTTAAATTCAAGACTTAATGAAACCCGAAGAATTTCTAAAATTTTATATAAGAACTTAACCCGTTTTTAACAGTGGTTGAGAAGAGACTAATATAATCAAAAATAAATTCAATAAAAGTTTGATAACTTATTTTATGTTATTAGCATAATATAACACATTTAATCTAAGCAGTACTCAACGCCTAACAACACCTTTGCTTTTGTGAGGCTACTATTAAGTGCCTAGGCAACTGACTGACTCGTTATTGTTCCTCTGTGTTACCTACCGACCAACTCTCACTTTTCTTATGTGGGTGACTTAGGGCATAGAGCTGGTTGGAGTCACCTCCGCTCCACCTAATATCATATATATATAATATATAATATATATATAATATATAATATATATATAATATATAATATATATATAATATATAATATATATATATATATAACGATGGTTGCACGAAGTTTAGTGACATCTCACGGCTGTCATGGCCGTTAACATCGACCTTATCTTATTTTATGTTATTTTATGTTGCAAATACAATAGCAAATGAACGAAAATGAGCAATATATATGCTTGTTTTGATACCTTTAATTCGATATTTCTACATTATAAATGCCTCATTTTACCAACCACGAGTCTCATGTAAGACTTAAAACGTAATGTACCGTCAACATCAACGGCCCTGGCAACCATATGTCGTTAAACATTCGATGCTGTTAATTATAATCAGGTGCCCTTAGACACCTTTAAATCATTTCCAGTTTATGTTATATATGTATAATTTCTCGCTTAAACTTCACTGCAATACACTGCAAAAACTAAACTCCATGGCCACCGTTAGATGTTAGTCGTTAAACATCCGATGCTACTAATTAGTATTAGGCTCTGTTTAGACGCATTTAAAGTGTTCATTCCCAACCTATATATTCCTCATTTTCGTTCGTTCGTTTTTATTTCATTCCACTAGTGTGTGTGTGATAAAGTAGATGTCAACGGCTTTCGGTGCCATAACATGTCGTTAAAAAATGAAACATTTTGTATAAGAACTTTACAAATATTTAAAAGTTGATGAGGAGAAGCTAATATCATATAAAGCAGTACAATTATGACAATATGATGTGATGTGATATGATGTGATGTGATGTGATATGATATGATATGATATGATGATTAATATAATTTAATTTAATATATTGAATTTACTCAAAGTAGAAATTTGCACCTAAAAGCAGCTTTACTTTTCTGAGCGACAGCCGAATGTTAATGAAAAGCTGTGTTGCCCAATAACCTGGTGTCCAGGGCGCAAAAACGCAGACTCCACTTTAGACGCCTCTGTCCCAACAGCAAAGGGAACGACTGTTGTTTCAGATTATTGGCGTTAGTTCCAGAGTTACGAGATGGTGAGGAGAAAGTCCGTAGTTCAAAGGCACGCAGAAAGGAAACGATTATTGCCTATCACGAAAGTAGAAAGGGTAGAGATGTGGGTGGCTTAGGACATAGAACTGGATTGGAGTCACCCCATTCCACCGAGTTACTACTCAGGGTTTAGTGACATCTTACGGCTGTTAACATCGACCTCATCTTAATATGCAACGCCGTGGAAACTGTAAAGCTGTAAAGCTTCAACTGCGTTGACTTCGATCTTTGCTCACATACGTACCATAATTTTGCTGAACCCTGGCGATTAAACGAAAAATGATAGATCTATATATAATATTATCTAAACGTCATTCAAAGGTGTCTAAGCGTTAAACATCCGCAGCAACTAATTAGTACCAGGCTCTTTTTAGACACCTTTCAAAAGCTCTAAGACAGGCTACATATTTCTCATGTTCAGTGGTGTTATTTGTTATAAAGTCGACATAAAATGCTGTGTAGTCTTTACACATCTGAAACTGCCAGTAATTAATCAAGTCACATAAAATTACCATAGATATAGTATCATATAATATTATTATAAAATTCAGTCTGTCATTGCTTTTAGTCAGTTAGTGCCAGCGCGAAGCCTTGATAAGAGACGAGGGCG
This sequence comes from Norana najaformis, assembly GCA_964023275.1. Taxonomy (NCBI): domain Eukaryota; kingdom Metazoa; phylum Annelida; class Clitellata; order Crassiclitellata; family Hormogastridae; genus Norana; species Norana najaformis. The sequence continues at coordinate 2,894,560 of OZ029920.1, read as the reverse complement.
ACGCTAATCCTCTTCGATATGACACAGCGTCGCAAAACTGAAGCTACCAATACTAGTTCCAGTGTGTTATCGTCGCCAGTGTTGGCATTGCAAGTACTAAATAAACAAGGCGCTCAAATATGGTCTTTCGTAATTATTTGCTTAACCGTAAGAGCAAAACGATGCGAAAGGTTGAAATCGGTGCAAATAAATACTTAAATTAAATTAATTAAAATCTTTCACGTATTTTTGCTAATTGGCGAGCGTGATAGTCGAGTGACTAACGTGCTAGACTGTCAAAACAGAGGTCGGTGATTCAAAATTCCGTCAGGGTAGGAAGATGTTTAACGATATCCCCTACTCTTGCAACATCTGGTAGCAAAATGAACAATAAAAGGAGTACACCAATCGTAAACTGTCGCTGAGGAGATCAGGCAGCGAAGAAGTGGACTGGTCAGCCGCCCTCAAACTTCGAAGCTACAAAAGAAAATGACGGAGAGACGCAGTGACTTTCCTTAAGACTTCTTTGTCCCGGAAATTAGCGAACGACTGGTGTTTCATAGTTACAAGATCTAGATTGTAGACTGATGGTGAAAAGAAAGTACATATTAAAGAAGGCACGCACAAAGGGAAAGAATGTTGCCGGTAAAGGAACGAAGGTCCAGACACTGCCCTTACGGTGACCGCAGAAGAGTTAGAGATGGATCCTGAAAGAGAGCTTTACGGCGTTGACTACCTTAAGGAATCGGCCAATCCTGAATTTTCCTTGGAGGGTACGGTAGAGTTTTAGCCTATATCGAATTAGAAGGAGTCGTGTTGGGTGGTTTCATGGCATGTAACTGGGCTTCATTCACCCCATTCAGGGTTTAGTATCGTACGACTGTCATGGCTGTTAGCATAGATCTTTTGTGTAGCTAAGATAATTATCCGAAGAAACGCATCTAACGATTTACCGAAAATGTCTTATATATATGATTGTTAAAGCGATTTAAAGGTGTCTAAGATTAACTTAATATTCGCAGTATGGCGTGTTTTTCAACATCGTACACAGCTGCAAAGCCCTTGATATTTCCTGTGACTTATACAATACAATACAATACAACTTATATTTATAACGCGCCTTAATAAAACAATGTCTTACTCAAAGGACGCGTTATAACATAATAATTAGTTATAGGACTGAGAGAATAAATGAGTCTTAAGTTTCAATTTAAAATTATCTATTGAAGAGTATCTTCGAATAGATTCAGGTAAAGAGTTCCACTCAGCTGGACCAGCTACTTCAAACATTCTTTTACCAAACTGTAGGTTAACTCTCCTGACTTCAAAGTCCCCTTTTGAAGCCGAACGCAATCTTCTTCTGTACTCAAGGTTTAACTAGAGACTTACCTTAAAACAAATTGTAATCGGGTATGGGGCCCTTGTCATTCACCTTTTTTAACGAAATAAATGTAAATAAGGCTGTTGTAAATTAAAGGAAGGTCGACGGCAACGTCCTCGGCAGCCCAAGTAAGTCCTAGAAACTAATAACGAACCCTAATACTAGGTTTCGAGCTATCACAGCTTTAATTTGCTTTTCGACGCCATAGTTGCCTCGTTTCTGTCAAACACGAGTGTCGAATTAGATTAGAAACCTAAGGTAACGTTTATGTCAACGGCTCTGGCAGCGATAAGTTGCTGAACCTCGAACCTATTTAATAATATTTGGTTACGATTAGACACCCCTTTGAATCACTTTCACCTGACGTTATAAATAAGTTTCATATTCATTTAATCGTAAGCAAACTCCGCCACTGCCTTGTTTGGGGGTAGTGCCAGTCCCAAGCCTGGATAAAGGAGGAGGGCGACGTCAACGGCCTTTGATGCCATAAGATGTCGTCAGACTAGACAACAAACTAAGGTAAGGTCGATATCAGCAGCCCTGGCACCGATAAGTCGTTTAATGCCGGATTCTATTATTGATATTTGGTTACGCTTAGACACTTTTAAATCATTTTTATTACACTATATCATTAGATCATTTTCTTAATCGGGCCATTTTATATCGCACGGTCTCAAAAGTGACGAAAAATCGAAGTTAACGGCACTTTACAGCCGCAAGATGTCGTTAAACAAACATTCGTGGCTTGTAATTAATGTGTTGTGCTTACACACCTTTAAATCCCTTTAGGCCCTGCAATAAATTGATAATCTCAGCCCCCAACGCTACTCTTAGAATGTCAAACGATAAGAAATGTCGAGGTCAACTGTAAGATGTCTTTAAAGAAACATTCGATGCCCTTAATTAATATTAGGTTGTGTTTACACACATTTAAATAATTTTTATCCATGTTATAAATTAATTATTTTCGTCTAATTTTCGATATTACCGTACATTGTAGTGTTATGTATCTAAGGTAAGGTGGAAGTAAACGGCCCTTTCAGCCGTAAGATGTCGTTGAACACTCTATGAGACTAATTAATATTAGGCTCTGTTTATACACAATTACATAGCGGTTGCCAAAATTTTACATTCGCAGTTTGCATGAAATCACTTTAAACCGTTACTGCCTTGTTTTGGGTTAGTGCCAGTCCCAAGCCTGGATAAAGCAGGAGGGCGACGGCAACGGTTTTTGATGCCATAAGATGTCGTTAAACTGAGGAACTACTTCTCGCTTCAAATAAAATCACAAAAATGTTGTTTAATATTCATGTTTAGCAACATCATACACGACTGCGATTGACGTTGATGTCGAACTTATCTTAGAAGAAACCGTTAGAGGATATCGCCCCCTTGTAATTCATCTATTTTAACGAATAAGAGTAAAATAAAACACAGTCGATGTCAACGGTCCCGGCACCCGTAAGAAACTAATAATGAGCTCTAATAATATTATGTTAAACCAAAAAAAACGAAAGATACCGTCAATATCAGAGACACTGGCAGCCATGAGTCGTATAACAGTCGATTCATATTAATATTAAATTGCTCTTAGACACCGGTAAAACACTGTTATCCAGCGTTATATATAAGCTTACCTTTTGGGTAATGTCCATCGTGAAAAAAGGACTCTTTATTTATCTCAGGAAAGGTCGAAATCAACGGCTCTGGAAGCTGTAAGATGTCATCAAACATTCGATACTATTAATTAATAATTAAGCTCTAATTAGACACATTCAAAGTGTTCTTTCACACACTACATATCCTTCTTTTTCGTTCGTTCGTTCGTCTGTATCTCTTTCCACCAGTGTGAGTGTATTATAAAGTAGACATAATCGGCTTTCGGTGCCATAAGATTTAGTTAGACAATTAAAAATACTACTAATTAACTTTGAATTATATAATACTAACATAAATAAAAATAATATTTCGTAATATTATGAATATTAATTCCGCCACAAACTTCAGTCGGGTGGTGGCAGTCCGAAGCCTTGGATGAAAGAGGAGGAAGACGAAAGTCATCATCGTTATTGCACACTTAACGAATAAGAAATTTCGCAAAATTACAGTTGAGTTCAGTTTCATTTTGGACTATTCAGCTAAATGCTTCCTGAATGGCAGACAATTCAACAGAACAGACGACACGTAAATAAATTAAGTTGCGCAGAGACACCTCTAAAATCTGTAACCAACTTATATATAATTCATTCTCGTTCAATATAACTCCGCCACTGCCTTGTTTGGGGGTAGTGGCAGTCCCAAGCCTTGATAAAGTAGGAGGGCGACGGCAACGGCCTTTGATGCCATAAGCTGTAGTTAAACTGAGGAACTACTACTAATACAACTCCGCGACTGCCTTGTTTGGGGTAGTGCCAATCCCAAGCCTGGATAAAGGAGAGCGACGGCAACGGCCTTTGATGCCATAAACTGTCCTTGAACTGAGGAACTACACCTAATATTTAATATCTGAGTGGTCGGACAATTCTTCGCACGATAATTCAGCGTCTTTAAGTAGAACACAATTTACAGATTGTTTAAGATTGCTTAAATTAAATTGTATATATATATATATATGACAACAGTTTGCAAGAAATTTTGCCACTTCATTGGATCTGCTCTTCCTTTAGAGTCCTGTAATAAGTCTACAAGTTAATGTTGTGACTACATTCGAGATAATATTACGATTATCGTAAACGTTCATCTGGATCCCGGTTTAACTGCGAAAATTATCTGACCCAGCATACTCCACCGTCTGCAATTTCTGCGTTGGCCTTTCACTCAAAACGCCCCTCTTTTTTAGATCATATCCTGACTCCTCTTTGTCATATTATCTCTATTTCCGCTCCAATCCGAAACACTGTCGCTGACACGCTGTCTCTCTGCCGGACTTCTGGATCTTGCCCTGGAGCCGAACCTCTTTTGCCTATCGATAACGTTTTGACTGAGCGCGTGTGAATTAGGTGATAATCGTGACGTGGCTGCATTGGGCGTTTATTGAAATCTCGGGATTACGATTACGATTTGATGAGAACAAAGACAACATTTGACTTCAAATAAATAGAAAAATAAACTTATCCGAATTCTTGCACGAAAGTTGCTCAACAGAAACCATTTTCGTTTGACACCCCTTCAACTGCAATTCAGAAAACGGAACGGAATCTAACTGTGTGGGACGAGAAGGGTGCGAAAATTTACCCCGTAAGTAAGTGCATGACAAATGAGTCAGTGAGGTTGCAAGTCCTACGGGTGATAATGGGAAGATACGGCACCCGATAGAGGGATGCCTAGGGCAGCGAGAGGCAGTAATTTTTTATGAGAGTCACTCCGCTCCACCAAGAAACATACAATTCCCAGATTCTGCACAGTGTCTACTGACATCTTACGGCTGTCACAAACGTTAACATCGACCTTACCCGACTCCAAATTGTTCAAAATTTAATTCCATTGAACGAAATGAGAATTATATAATCTTGTTAAGCATGCCTTAAAGGTGTCTAAGCGTAACCTAATTTTCGTAGTACGGTGTGTTTGGCAAAATCGAACAGGGCTGCCAAAGCCGATGGAGTCGACCTTAACTTATCTTACAACAAATCGTTATCTAATATGGACTCCCTATAATTAACCTCTTTTAACGAATTAAATGTATAAAAAGACGGCTAGGCACGATCGACGTCACAGCCCCGGCAGACTTAAGAAGTCCTTGAAACTCAAAATGAATACTTATAATATTAGGTTATGTTTAGATTTTTGACACACTTAATTTGGTTCTTCAGCGTTATAAATGCCTCGTTTCTCGCAATAACGAGTTTTCGATTAGTCTAAAAACATAAGATAAGGTCGATATCAACGTCCATGATAGCGATAAGTCGCTAAACGCACGATTCTGATAATAAATTAGGTTGCGCTTAGACACCTTTAAAACGCTTTCATTAAATGCTATATATAACTCATTTTCGTTCCCTCACCAGTCCCAAGCCAGGATAAAGGAGGAGGGCGACTGCAACGGCCTTTGATGCCATAAGCTGTCGTTAAACTGAGGAACTACTAAGCGCTACTGTTTTGCATCGTAGAGTATTATGTGATAGCGAAGGTCGAAGTCAACGGCCTTGGCAGCCGTAAGATGTCTTTAAACATGCGATTCTTTCAATAATATTGAGCCCTGTTTAGACATATTTATATCGCGGTTACTAAATTTGTATGTCGGAAGTATGCATAGAATCACTTAAAATAAAATCACACACATTTCGGTTAAGGTTAATTTGTTGAAAAGGTAAGGAAAGGTCGACATCCAAAAGGTATCGTTATTCAATGGATATTACTATATTAAAATTGTAAAAATTGTAAAAATCAGAATTGACGTGAATTATGTAAGTAGTCTTAATAATAGTTTACATTATTTAACGAAGCTTATGACTGCCAAGGCCGTTGACGTGTACAATGTTGTTTTAAACCAGAACATCAATTTAGCCATCGAGCCATTGTGGTAGTAGTTCCTCAGTTTAACGACATCTTATGACATCAAATGCCGTTGCCGTCGCCCTCCTCCTTTATCCAGGCTTGGGACTGGCACTACCCCCAAACAAGGCAGTTGTAAACGACGACTTTATAAAGTGAGAATAAGCTTTTTAAAGGTGTCAAACAGTAGGACATTGTAGTTTCGGGTGTTTGTCGACATCTTGTGACTGTGAAAGCTATATACGTCGATCTTCTCTTCCACTGGAGTTCAAAAAGTTTCTTTTTTAAAATGCAAACTTAACGAAACTCGAAGATTTCTCAAAACTTTGTTTAAGAACTGAGCTCGTGTTCAAAAGTGGCAGAAGAGATATTAAGCTAATGTCTTTTAACCAAAGTAGAACTCAGCACCTAGCGTCATCTTTTTTTTTGTAAGGCACCAAAAAGGCGTTATATTAAGTGCTTCAATATCTAACCGACTCGCAAAATCTTATGGTTCCCTGGCCTTACGTTACCTACCGTCCCTACTTTACTTTTCTTAAGTGCTCGCACATTTTCCTTCGATCGATTTACTTTTCTACTACCGGTTGTTTTCACATCCACTATTAATCTATTATAAAGTTGACGCAAACGGCTTGGCATCCATAAGATGTCGTTAAACAATTAAAACTACCACTAATTAAGTCTATGCTATATAATATTAACATAAATACAACATTATATAATGTTATTATAACATACACTTTGCCATTGCTTTTAGTCGGTTTGTGTAAGTCCTAAACTTGGAGAAAGGACGAGGGCGACGCTGTTCATCATCGTTATGACATAGCGTCGTTAAACAGGAACTATTAATACTACACTGTGTCCGGAAAAATTCCAATGCTTTACGGTAAATATGAAAATAATTAGTAAACATTAATCGATTTTTAAAATTCTAAAAACAGTTTAATCCTGAAATATATAATTACCAACAAAATTCTTTGTAATTTATTAACGGCCCCCGTTTAAAATTACGTCACAGTGACGTATTTGAATTTTTGTATTTTGTAAAGAAAGTTGCTAGAAAAATGGCGTTCAGCGAGGAAGACAAAATTGTTATAAAATTTTACGCCAAAACAACAATTATAGTGCAAATAATATTTCAGGATTAAACTGTTTTTGGAATTTTAAAAATCGATTAATGTTTACTAATTATTTTCATATTTACCGTAAAGCCTTGGAATTTTTCCGGACACAGTGTAGTTCCAACATGTGATCGTCTCCAGTGTTAGGAACGAACCCTGTGCTGAGTAAAGGACATCGTCAGGACGTTGCCCCTCCGGCAGAGAACTGGGTTGGATCTCCCCACTCCACGAAGTAACATAGGGCCTACTAATTCCTGACTCAGCACAAAGTTTAGTGACATCTTGCGACTGTCACTGGCCGTTAATATTGACTCTAATAATCAAAAATCGTGACAATAAAGCGATTGAACAAAATGAATTATATAATTTTGTAGAAACCAATTTAAAGGTGTCTAAGTGTAACCTAATATTCGAAGGACGTCGACGTAACTTTTCTTACAACAAATCGTTAGCGGATGTGTGTTCCAACATAATTCACCTCTTTTAACGAATAAAAACGATTAAAACACGCTTATAGTAAGATGTCGACATGGCAGCATTAAGAAGTCCTAGAAACAAAAAATGAGTACACATTAAATTTGCTTTTCGGCGTTATAAATGCCCCTTTTTTCTCAAACACGAGTTTCAGGTTAGACTTTAAACTTAAGGTAACTTCGATTTCAACGACCCCGGATGCGATAAGTTGTTAAACGCGGGATCCTATTAATTAGGCTGTATTTGGTTACGCTTACACATCGTTAAATCATTTCTGTTCAAATCCATAAATAATATATTTCGCTAAATCGCTGGTTTGATGGAAAGTAAGGTTTTATGTAACGTTAAAGGTCGAAGCCAACTGCCCTGGCTGTAGTAAGATGTCGTTAAACGTTCAATGCTACTAATCAATAATTAGGCTTGTTTTAGACACCTTTACATCGCTTCTTTCAGAATTGTTAAATCCTCTATGTAGCTAAACGTTGGAAATGTCATAAAAATCTACCTTACAAACGCATTAGCCTTAGTTGCCACAAGATATCATCGAACTGTAGGAACCTCATCCACTGCCTCTAGTTGAGTGGTTGCAGTTTGAAGCCTGGATAAAGAAGCAGGGCGCGCTAATAATCTTCGTTATGACACAGCATCGCTTAAGAGAAACTACCTATCTGAGCCTTTGTCACTGATTCTGATCGTGACTTGGGCGTTGTTTTTTGATTCTACCATGTCTCTCACAATCATTGATATTTTGCTTCAGGAAATAGTTTTCATTTTATTTCCATTTCAGTTCAGATGTTCTGAAATTCAATTCTACTTCCAATTACAGTTCATAAAAAATAAGTTATAATTCTAATTTCAGTTTATTAAATAATTTCAGTCCTCATTTCAGTTCTTTGAAAATAATTTTAGTTATACTTCTTCGTATAGTGGCTAGTGGCAACTTCAACCAAGTTCGAACAATTTCATTCTAAGAGTTGTGTATTCAATTTTAAAATCACTCATTTTCAATTTCTTTTGCATGAGTTTCCATCGCTCAGTTGTTACAAGTTCACACACGGAAAATATTCTTTCTCTTGGGAAGCCGAAGCTGCAAGAAAATCTTCTGCAAGTGCAGCAATGCAATGTAATGTAAGGTAATATATTGTAATGTAACAAGCATTAATATAGCGCCTTT
>OZ029920.1:2829955-2885927 GCA_964023275.1 Norana najaformis | reverse complement strand
CTTTGCTTAGCGACATCTTACGGCTGCCATATCCAACCAGTTGTGGGCATTTTCAACAACTACCGAAAAATAGCTATCAAATGAAGAAAACTTAATATTTATCGAAAGAGAGAAATATATAACGTCGGCAAAACCGATTTAAAGGTGTCTAATCCTAGCAACGTATTTGCAGTATTTAATGTTCAGTAATATCGTGTGGCTGCCACGAACGTTGATATAGAAATTAAAGACCACGAAGAAAAGGCACTTTAAACACCGCGAAATTATTATTACTTAGAAACTTCTAGAGCGCCTGTGTCTAATGCTCAAGACATCGACAGATGTCGCTTCAAATATGAGCCGCGTTCAGGCCAATATCCAGAAGATCAGTCCACTATGGCGGATAAGGCAACTGGAAAAGGTAAGTCTTAAGTCGAGAATGAAATGACATAAAAGACTGGGCATAACGCACAGATGCAGAAAGAGAATTCCAAAATTTTGGTCCATCAACCGAAAAAGCTCAACAACCGAGAACAGTTCTAGTTTCTGGCACAATAAGAAAGAGGCATTCAGATGACCTTGTTGAATGATAATGCGTTTGAGGAGTGAGGACTGATTTTAAGTATTATGGTTGTCCAGAGTTCAATGTTTGTAAAATATAAGCACCAATTTAAAACAAATTCTCTGCTTAATAGGAAGCCAATGCAAGGATTTAAGTACAGGGGTTATCGGCCTATGCTCATATATATTGATGCAACAGCTATGGCTCTGGCCAAAGAGTTCTGAATTCTTTGAGGTTTCTCAACCTCTTTGCTAAGATCGAAGTGTAAGCGACTTCAACTGTTTAGACTCGGCGGGCAGTGACGCCTTCTCGTCTTCCCACTCACAGTGTAGAGTTGCAGTACTTATCTTAAGGCCCTGTTCGTTAGAGGGCGCAAGATACCGCAGATCCCTTTGCTTATCCGCGCAACGTAACCTAGCTGTCCCGTCGGCACGATTTCCCACCACATGGAAGCATTGAAACTTCGCTACGGTCTAAGGCATCTTTGAGGAATAAGGTATCAGACAGAGACCACTTCACAAGAGTTTGAGTCGAAAAGGCGCTTTATAAATTTGCGATTACAGTAACAATTACATTCCGGTAGGCAACGATCACCTGTCAACTCTTTAATTTACAATTCACGGGTTCTGCGTTCAATATCGCACGCCTATACAAACAATAGTCAACGCACCTAGTCCTGAAACACCTTGAGTACAACACGCAAAACCCGGTTTAAACTTAATTGTTAATAAAATCTAACAGCTATCTGTGACACTCAACAAAGCACCGATAATTTGTCACCATATCTATGTCAATGATTATTTAATCTCCTTATATACCTAACATATGCTCGTATGTATAAAGCCAAACGGCTTGCGACATTTTGGAAATAAATGATGAATTTTTTAAGCAACTGATTCTTGTATTTACCAGCAGTTCAATATCCTCTTGCGAGACGAAAAGATCTCTAAATTGAGACGTGATATGATTAAACTGTACTGGACAACAATTAACAAATGAAAATCAGTTTTTCGGCCCATTTTAATCCAATGTCCAGGCATACACCCATCTTACATCTTTACTGTATGTGCATAGACAACCAGCAAACGTGAGAATAAACGACAGGGTGTTACTGCTTACCAGCATTTCAGCACCTCTTCTGTAAAGTGTTCAATAAAGTGAGTCAATAAATGAATGAAGCGGAATAGGGAACACTGAGCAAATCAACATTTGTCTTTAAAGTCATTGGTTACGACAGCATGAACAAACAGTAATATGAAAATTGCAAATAATCAGTTTTTTAGGACATGAACTGTGCCACAGATCCTGTTATCCCTAGTATAACTGAGCTAAGTTAGTAAGAGGTTTCTGCCTATGCCACTCAGTCATTCGTTTAGGGTGCACAGGAAACCAGTCTAAAACAGGCATAGCAACCAAACGGTTACAGATAAATGGACTTTGCTGTCATTTGCACTCACACTTTTTGACCTTATTTAGCTGAGTATTTTTGAAAGAAAAACTGGCGAAAAGAAAGCACAAAGTAAGAATTTTTTTATTGTTTTGCTTAGGTTCTAACTGTCGCTTAATTTGTTAATTTCTTAAATCCGTACGATGTACTGTGATTGTTGGAGTTTATTATACAAAGTATTTTGTAGCAGTAATCTTACGCCGATCGAAAAGCTGTCTCATCACATAGACTTTGATGACAGGCACAAAAAAAGAACAAGGAACGAGTACAAATTAGCTTTGAATTTTTCGGTGTTAGAGAAAATTCTGAAATTAATGCTTTTGATGTGAATTTATTTTAGAAAATGCCAAAGATAAATTTATTCGACCAGAGCAGCTCTTAGAATTTGAAACCGAAAGTAAAAATTAAGCAGTGGAAAATTAACCCGTTGATTTCCAATGATGTAAAATTATTTAAGATCAAGTGGCGCAGGACGATTCGTCGATATAATATATGCATGTAACCTACTTTTCTAATCATTTGCTGGAATTGGCAAGCAGATTCGTCAGATGAAATTCACTTTTAAATTTCAATTTGTGTAATTTTGTTAAAATTAAACTATTAGCAAAAGGGCTACTTAATTGGTGGTTCAAAAATAATCCAAGTTGAAAAGTAAACTCTGTTTTGCAGGCAACAATTAAATCACTGAACATGAGTGAAGCGGGATATCAACTCCAGAAACTGACGGAATGTTGTATATGTTTCCAATCATTTACTGATCCTAGAATGCTGCCCTGCATTCATACGTTCTGTCTCCATTGTCTCAAAGAAACAGCCCACACAGCAAAGAAGAAACCGCGAGGTAATATGCCTTGTCCTTTGTGCAGGAAAGTATTTGTTATTCCCGCAAATGGCCTCGATGGAATCCAGAAAAACTTCTTCATGCAACATCTCATGGAAGTCACGACTAATTTGCAACTAAGTGGCACGTCAGTCGTTCCTTGTGATATATGTAAAAATCTTTATGAGGGCGACGAAAAGATAAGAACTGCTACAATGCGCTGCTTTGAATGCAGAGACATTTTTTGCGATATTTGTGCAAAAGCTCATAAATTGCAGAAATTGAGCAAAGATCATCATATTGCGACAATTGGAAGTGAAACTGAAGAAGACATCAGAAAAATGCTACGAACAGGAAATTGCACTGATCATAATCAAAAGCCGTTGGACTTCTATTGCGCAGACTGCAAGAAAATCTTATGCGTGGCGTGTTTCGTTGAAAATCATGCATCACATAAATGCAAAGATGTGACTAAAATCGGGGAGCAATTCAGACAAACAATTCTAGCAAATGCATTAAAAATTGCAAACTATGCAAATGAGGTATTAAAAAAGGGGAAAAGCGTGGAACAGATAAAGGAAAATATCCTTTTACAATTAGCAGAAACAGAAAGTAAAATTCGAAAAAGAAATCTGGAGCTTAAAGAAATGATAGAAGACCACACAAAGTTCCTGCTGGATGAATTGTCTCTGATAAAACAGAAGCAAGTAAAGGACTGTGAAAACGAAAAGGAAGAAATTGAACGGATTCACGTTATTTTAAAAAGTTTCGAGACATACTGCACAGAATTAAGATCGAAAGGATCGGCCAGCGACATCTGCAGCTGTGTTGACAAATTGTCAGTGAGAGCAGCCGAGTTGGAGAAAGATCACGTGGAATTCATTGGTCGTCCACGTCGATCATTCGAAGTTTCTTTCCAAACAACAGATATACGAGAAGTTTTAGAGAAGTCCAACAGGAATATCGTGGGACAAATCAAAGGTAATTTTTTCAAAATTGCTTAAGGTAACATTCTGTGGTGGATGGCTTGTTTTTTTAGCACAGTGGACAGAGAACTTGCAAAGAGGTCACGTTCTCTCTTTCGACTCCAACTTTTTTATATCGCTTAGGTTTGGGATGAAAGCTCTTATTTTTCTCGCCGATTGCTTATCTTCTGTGTGGCATGTGTTCTGGACTGAGAGACCTCGAAATGTACGGCTGGTTCTGTTTCGAATGATTTGTGGTTTTAAAATACATAACCCTAGATTCAGTGATTGCATTAGACTATAATTTATTATTACGTTGCATTCGATTACATAACATTAGATATAATTGTTCCATGACAAATGTTCATAAGAAGTGAGCAAATGAATAAATGCTCGGCTAAATGGTCAGTTACAATAAATAGTGAAGATAAATGAATATTATTATCAGTTTAACCATCAATTTTCAATATTTCTGTTTCATCTGCTAAAACAGAAACCACTACACGGATTGAGAACCATGGATTTGTCTTGGGATCAAGCGATGGTGCGACCATAACAAACGACATCATCCAAATAAATCTGCGTCGTCCGAATGAAATTTCAACTCAACAACAAATACCGAGTACAACGAAGATTGAAGCATCGGCCGCCGTTTACTGTAACACGATGTACGTTACAGGAATAGGAGACAATTACGATGAAATCTGGGAGTACAACTTGGCTTCCGGTTGGATGAAATGCGCTTCTTTAGTTCAAGGTCGACGTAGACACAGCACGGCGTTTATCGATGAAGTATTTTACGTATGTGGAGGATATGTGGATGACGATGGAAGAGTTCTAGACAGCGTGGAAGCCTACAATGCAGTCAAAAACAAATGCTCAAGAGTTGGAAAGCTGCTTCGCTGCGTTCAGAATTCAGGGAACTGTGTTCCATTCAAGACTTCGCTCTACGTTTTCGGTGGTTGCGATAAAGATTACTATGCAATGAAACAAGTTCAAGTGTACGACACTAAACTGAACATTTGCACTCTCCTTTCGAAACCAATGCCACGCCCTTACTCCTTGATGCGAGGTGTACTTTGGGAGACATCAGCCATTTTAATTGGACGTCTTACTTCTTTTGTATTTAACTTTGAGACGGAGACTTGGCAAGAAAGACAACAGTTCAAGGCCGAAGTTTTACACTTTGGTTTGGTTCTTGAGAATGAACGACTCTTTGTCATCGGAGGAGGAATCAACGAAAAGGTAATGCGTGGCCAAAAGAAATGGAAATGTAGAGACGACGTACGTTATGTTTCAATTCAAAATATCATCGAGAATAAATCTACTGAGTGGAAGATTCATGCAAAACTGCCTAAACCATCCCTGATACATGCCTACGAAAAATTGTCTTGCTTTATCCCATAGTGTAAAAAGAATAGTGTTTCTTTCTTAAATATTATTATGTGATTTTTATATTTATTTATCCTATCCTCATCCCTCCTCTATTCGACATTTCGACCATGACATCGTGCTCGAGCGACTGTCGCGCACGTTCGGAATCAAGGATGAAGTGCTCAGTTGGCTTGAACCCTATACCAGAGGCCGCGCTCAATCTGTTCACATCGCTGAGGAGGCAACACCACCTAGAATGGTCACCTGTGGCGTCCCACAGAGATCAGTCCTCGGGCCCCTCTTCTTCGTGCTATACACAACTGACGTGGAGAATATTATACAAGCCCATGGTCTCCTCCACCACTTCTATCCGGACGATACACAACTCTACTTCTTCTGTGAGCCATCGCAAACAGCGGAGTTGAAACAGAGTGCTGCTGTCTAATGAACGCATTTCGGAGTGGATGGCTTCCAACCGTCTCAGACTCAATCCATCGAAGTCTTAGTTCCTATGGTGCACCACTCTATATACTACAACGGTAGTTTTAAATACATTATGGTTATGGTACCGCGATAACACCAATATATATATATATATATATATATATATATATATATATATATATATATATATATATATATATATATATATATATATATATATATATATATATATATATATATATATTCGCATGTGCACAGCATTGATGTTATCGTGGTACCATAATGTATTTAAAACTACCGTTGTTCTTTAGGGTTTGCAGACTGATTGACGTGAGGGATCCCATGCATTTCGTAACAGTTGGAGCAGCAACGCGGTCTGCCTTTGTCAAGCAGTGTCTGCGCATTAATAAAGGTAAGGACTGCGACAGACACAGTAACACTTTCTGCTGGGTTAATAATATTACAGTTCTAGCTGTTCTCTTGCTCTACATTTATAACACTTTCCGGCCATCTGACGGCAATTGGCGTCATCCTGCAGACATGTTAGTAACTGATTTGGACAGACGATCTGACATGAGAGGTTCGGTTGTTACTGTCGCTGAGAGCTTTTCAGTGTCATGCAGGTTGTTTCTCCGTCATTGATTTCTAACTCCTTTCCCAGTTTCACCCCTGATGCACGAGAACAAATTCCTCGATTGATGATTCTCTGTCTTTGTCATTTCAGGATTCAGCACTGCTTGTTTGAGTTGTTTTTTAACTTCAGAAATGTTCACTGCATAATTGTTTTGTGCAATTTCAGGATTCAGCACAGTCTAATTGTGTTATTTTTTAACTTAGGAAATGATAATTTTTTTGTTTTTTATCCGTATTTTTTATTGAAGCTGAGAAGTGATGACCAAATGCGTCACTTCTCCGATACCTAACATATTCATTTGGGTGGCTCATTTTTTCCGAATTTTTCACTTGGGATGGGATGTGGGGAGGGTTTCTTACTTGTCGTGTCTCGTTCAATTTCCTCTTTCTGTATCTATCTGCCTGTCACTGTGTTTGTGTGTTTGTGTGTTTGTGTGTTGCTTTCGCTGTGTCTCTATTTGTATACCTCACTTAAGTTGTAACAATCGATTTTTCACACCATTCCCAATTTCACACTTGATGCTGGAGATCAAACTCCTTGATTGATGGCTTTGTCATTTCAGTCAGCAATCACACTTTTAACAAAACCTTATGAAACTGTTTCTGACTGTGCACAGTTTTTATTCACCTGTGTCTCTCTAGGTTTCTCTGCCACTTTTGTACCTTAGTCTGGCTTGTGTTGTCCATGTATGTCCTTATCAGGATCTTTTTCCACGTTGCCTGCGTTTAAGTATCATTGTGCTTCTGCCTGTGTCTTTGTCTTTTTGTGAGTCCTTGTATCTCTTACATGTATCTCTCTCGATATCTCTCAATAGCCTCTGCTTCTCATTTGTTTCGTTGTCTTGATCTTTGCATATGTCTTGTCATCTGCTTGTCGATGTGTCTGTCTACATCGGGGTCATACTTCTGATATTCTATGTACCTGTAGCTGCTTCGTTTTCTTCGAACAAGGGCAATAGCAGTAAAACTTACTAAAATTCAAAAAGACAGTTGTCACAGTTGAAAGCGAATGAGCCGCGAAGACCTTCTTGCCAACACCTCCACGTGGTGGTCTCTGGTCATGCACATATTCAGGGTTGTTGCATGGCAAAGATTGGCAATTTAAACTGATATTCCTGTAGTTTACGTCAAAGAAATCCATCACTTCTTCCACAAACTAATACAAGCCATTATTATTTCAGTTAAATCTCGTCGAATGCACACACATACATATCTCAGTAGTCTAGAGATACGTTTGTGTGTTTGTACGATGTACGCACCCGTCTGTACGATGTTTCTACATAATGTTGCTATTAATATTCGCTTATGCTAAGACACCCTTAAATTGTTTTTAAAACGCGGCCACTGCGTTTGTCGGGTAGTGTCAGTAGGAAGCCTGGATAAATGAATAGGGCGACGTCAACGGCCTTTCATGCCATAAGATGTTGACCATTCTTAACAATGACAACAATAACAGAAAGTAACAAGTGAGATGCGTGTAATTAATCTTTAACAACTTTGTATCCTAACGAATATCATTAGCGTCGACCTCTTTTTTCGAGCTTGTGAATACGGACTTTCATCACCTGAAAAAAACGTAGTGGCAGAGTTAATTGGGCAGTTAGTAGCTCCTCAGTTTAACAACAGCTTAGGGCATCAAAGGCCGTTGACGTCGCCCTCCGCCTTTATGCACATGATTGGGTTAAGAACAACGAGTGAACTGGTCAAGTAATTTCATTTATAGCATTCGCGTTTCAGTTTGATTAACTTACTGTGACAGGTTATATTACCGTAGAAGAGTGAACGCTATTGGCTGCCATAGGCCCCGCCTACCGCGGTTTACTCTGACAAGACTCTATTATACAACAGACTCGTATATATAGACACACACACTATTGTTATTATTATACTGCGGAATCGTAGAAAGAAAGAACATACTGACATTATACAGCGTAAATAAAAGATTTTCAAAAATAATTAAGGAATATTAATGATTAGCCACCTAATATAGCGAAAAGCGAAGCATAGTTTCTAATTTAAAATGTCTACATTGTTTGTCTTGGTTAAAAAATATTTGTTGCTTAAAAGCATGCATGTTAATGTTATAAATGGCTGTAAACGCGATTGCTGAAGAAAATCTAAGCTAATCTGAAATCTTTGTAAAGCTGTTTTCGTAATGCACAAGGAATCAATGTATGTCGCTTTTAAATGGTGAGACTTAAGCTCCGACATATAACTGTTTTGCAATCAGTTTGGTGCAGAAGATATGACGACCAGAAGCGTTTTTTCAGAACAGTCGTTTGAAGTTCACTTCAGACACAGATGAACCTTAAAAATAAACCATGTTTCCATAATTCAATTTAATCGACTAGATATGTACAGTATTTCACGGGAATGGAATATTTCACGGTATGGAAATTTCACAAATTATTGATACTGTCATAAAAGCTTCAATTTGTTCTTCCGGTAATTTTTTAAAAATTACGATATAGACTGCAGTATTTTGGTAAAGATGTAGCACTAATAGCACTCGGGTAAAAATTTTGTTATGTAAATTTTAAAAGTAAAGGTCACACACTGGTCATATTACTCATCACTCCAGCTGGTCCTCCATGAATACCTGTGACCTTATCAGAATTCGCCCTATGTTTGACCATAAAGCTTCATCTACAGTCGCCACACCCATAGTAAGGTAGACTGCTTCAATTCACATTCTCTGAATATATACACTACCAAAATAACCGCACTCAAGCTATCCAGAATGCTCTTGCTCGTTCTGTCACCATAATTTCCAAACAACATCACATCATTCCTGTTCTCAATTCACTTCACTGGGTTTAAGTACCTGAACAAATAGAATGCAAAGTCATATCACTTGCCTAAAACATACTTCATTCCTCCCAACCTTCCTATCTTCGTCAGTTATTTGCATTTCAGCCGCTCTGTTCAGCCTACTCCTTCACTGCCCTAACACTTCTTCGCTCTTCCGTCACCACCTCATCCTTAAACTTTGAACTTTGAAAATAATTCCATGGTCACATCTATCCCAGTCCTCTGGAATTTATCCCCGCCATAAAACGACAAATACTTGGCCCACCATACGAACTCACAAACACTTCATCCCTTGCAATCCCTACGCAGTCTTTCACTCAAAACTAAAAAATTCCTCTGCCACAAATCTTATCCTGATTCTTCCTCTTCCCCTTATCTCTGTTTCCACTCCAATTCCAAACACCATCCACGGTAGCCTTGTGACTGTCTGCCTGCCTGACTCTTGGATCTCGACCTGGAACCGATTATGACCTTACCGGCCTATCGATTTTGTTTTGACTCAGCGAATATGAATAAGCTGATCCCAGCCACTTAGTCTTCTTGGGTTTTGTAGAAGTCTGAGTTTACGATTACAATTACAAAAGCGTAACCAAGCCTTCAGCTTTTCCGTGCTTGCCAGCGTTCTAACCAAAGCGCCAAGCCGTCGTCGATGCAATCGGGTATTTATACAACCCTTTTTAAAAGATGGACTATCAATTTCATGATTACATAAAATGTACAATAATTTGTAAGCAATTAAATGTATTAAGTGGAGCAGATGTTTGAAAGTCACATCTGTACCATTGCATACTGTATCAACATGGTTATGAAGAAATGCCCAGTATGCTGATCAACAAGGCAATTGTGTGCCATATTAACGACGAACATATTGACCCATACACATAATATAATGGCAGGACTAACCATGGAGTTGAACTTTCATCCGGATGCTCTCCTGATATCTTGGTTTTCTTTGGAATACCGTCTTCTTCGGGTATCCTTTCTGCATTATGAAGGCAAATTTATCCCTACTAGATAGTTCAGTTAGATTCATGTTATACTTGGTAAAAATCGGTCCAGCAGTATTACGGAAATCTCCTCTGTCCTCAGCCGAATCAGCAGTTACTCCAACGATGATTGTACCTGGAAGAATAAAACTATGTGCAGGCTACAGTTGAGGACGGTGAAGTGATGTTATGGCATTTGTAACGAAGCTCCTCAGAAATCAAATTTACTATCCTTAGTTACTACAGTGGCTTGATTAGTATGCAGTTTACATGGCTAAGCATCGGCGAGGGCGCTGAGCAATTGTGAATGAAGGACTTGCTCAAGGTCCCTTCACAGTAGTCGTTTAAGGAAAGGCTTGAACCCGTGCTATCCGCGTTACAAGCCGAGCACTCTAACCAATCAGCTAACGTGCCTCTACGTATTACCACCATCGTGGGAAGTATAAATTAGGTATGGGGAACAGGTACTGGATTGCCTACATCGCCATGAACAGCAGTGAGACAGTGAAAAGTGTTTGAATTTGGGAGAACCAAAACGAGACTCGCGGTTCGGCTGCTGTATCGGACAGCATTCTGATGGCTTGAGTAATACCCGTAACAGGTTACAGACTAACTACAGTTAACTGGAGTCGGTCAAACTGCAAGACGTTTAAACAAATCTCTAGAGACTCCGGCTTGAATTCCATCAGAGTTATATGATCGGTAGCTTCAATGAACGCTAAAATCAACCTATTATCCCGTCGTCGATAATAATCAACAGTGATACCGGACGGATGCAATCGTATTTATATCGGGGCGTTTGGGTCTTCGAGCAACGCGAGTTACTTACGACGAGTCAACAGAGTGGTGATCATATCGTTTTGAAACGAATGCAACGACAATTCTTTGCATATGCGACAAAAGCTAGGGGTCAACAGCATATAAACTTTAAATTTTATAGACTTTCGTCCAAGCACAAACTCCTCCGTTGATGCTCGTCCACTAGTAGTCAAATTCAGTCTCCACTTCGATTGATGTCTTGTGCAATATTATGATAACTGCGCCATAGAGGTCCTTAGAATACATTAGATCATCGAGAACTTTTAGCAAACAGTCGCAACACAATCCTACTGTACCCATTGCGGCCGATTCCATAGTCTCCACCATCTGGATGCTGTCTTCTGCGACCCCGAAAGTATCAAAATGCTGTCGGTTTCTCGTCCTGCATGTTGATGCATCCAGTTCTACCAGCGTGACTCCACGATATCTATACACGTTTTGTGGTATAAGGATCTCCTCTGAACTGCCTCTATTTGTCCTTATGTAGCCATATCGAGTCGGATCATCGAGCCCATAAGAAGCGAATTCCACTGTGCAATTATCTGTGAACATAGTCCAAAGCATACGCTTGGGTGTAAGACAAGAACAACATAGTATCGAAGCCACTCCCCAGTTGCCTTTTAGTGAGACCTACAGGCTTATCGATGGGCTTATAGATGCAACTGATCATATGCACTCAAAGCGACAAAGCCGAAAAGCTATAGTGGCATACAGTAGACAATTCCCTTCAAATACAAAGCATAATCCACTAGTTTTTACTAATCGTCACTTTACAAAACTACCACTCTCCACTAATTGTCATTCTTGATTAATCTCTCCTCGTTTTCATTTTAGGAGAGTTGGACTTTGTGTACCGCCTTAAAAATAATTTAGAAATGAATCCAGAGAAGAAGAGGAAGCAGGTGGAAGTGATCGCTGCTTCCATGGGAGATGCCATTCTCCTTTGTTCAACATGTCTACTCTCCTGCACCTGTAAAGGTAAAGTTCCACAGACAACAGATGCCAACGGCAAGACACCTTTATAACTTTCCATTTTCAGTTTTGGTATTCCCCATTAGCCCCTTAACCCTGAATCGTAAAGATCCCAGTAGAAAGGAAAGAGAGGAATTGCAGATGGCTTGTATTTATAAATTGGAGTGATGAGTGTTAATTGAGTTCTCTGTTACACCGTTCCGTCGTGTAAATACATCAGGTGACCAGAGAATTGCAGGTCCTTGTATACAATACAATACAACTAAAATTTGTTAATGACCTCCTTACGAAGTTAAGAATTGCACTTGAAGCCGGGATATGCGAAGTATTAAGAACCATAAGCCGACTGGAAGAAATGAGTTTTAAGGTTAGAGCGAAAGACAACCTCAGTAGGAGGGTCACGAACATAAGGAGGTAGAGAGTTCCAGATGGTGGGACCAGCATCTGTGAATGAACGCCGGCCAAAGACAAGACGTGTGCGAGGAACAACATACTTTCCAGAAGATGCTGACCGAAGAAAGGATCGGCCTTTAACAGAGTTACAAGTTGTAACCATGGATGATAAATAGGATTGCAAATAGGTATTAGAATTTGATTTCTCGGTAGCTAAATAACAGAGACCTGGAAGTAAGTATATGCGAAGGAAAGGCAAATGCTGAGTTTGGGAGATTCCTACAATAGATATAGAAGAACAACGGATGCAGTGTTAGGACCAAGATTCGAGTATCTGAAGCCACGGTATTAAAACCATAGGCCTCCTACCGCAGGCTTCCTACTCGTTCGCTGTGTACAACTACCTTACTGCCAACCATGTAGTGTCCCGCTCACCATATCATGCATGTATGCAAGTAAGTGTGTATGCATGTATATTAGTATGCATTTATGTATGTATTTATGCATGTATGTATGACGTGGATATGTAAGTCCACCCCACAATGCGCTTTCAAGTATCTCGCAAAAGCGTTGCCCGTTTTACCCAAGTGATGTCAGAGTTATTTAAGAACTGAAAATTCATCAGGAAGCAAACAGTGCTTCTATAAATAGTAAATCGCCGCCGACGATCTCCCGCACACACGCAGAGCCAAACAAATAGATAATAAGTACTCACCTGCGATTTTTGGTGGACCCACGAGCGACGCAACCGTCGAGTTGATATCAGACAATAAATTGACGATGCGCTCTACTCTTTCATCTTCTACTTCTTCAGACTCCTCTACCGATTGAGCCGAACATCCTCTCATCAACAAGAGAGCCAAAATACAACAGAAAGCGTTGACCGTTCTACTCTTTCCAATACCCGTCATGATATCAAGAAAATCTGCAACACTTCACAACAAGATACTCAGTTACAAGTTCTGAAAACAGCGCTACATCGTTCAAAATGAAGCTAATCTTCTGCTCTTCCTCTTCTGCCCTAACATTTCTCCGCCCTCCAGTTACCTCGTCCTTGAAATTTGATTATAGTTCCATAGCCATAGCTGCCCAATCACTCTGGAATAAACTCCCCTCGGAACTGCGAAAGTTTTCTGACCCATCATACAAATTCATCGATGCTCCACCGCTTGTAATTTCTGCTTCGGCCTTTCACTCAAAACTGAAAACATACCTCTTTCACAGATCCTATCCTGACACCCCTTCTTCCTCTTATATATCTCTCTCCTCTCCAACCCCAAACCCCCCCCCCCCCGTAGCTGCCAGACTATCTCTCCGTCTGACTTTTGAATCTTGACCTGGAACCGAACACTTTTACCTAACGATTTTGTTTTGACTGAGGGCCTGTGAATAAGCTGGTTCCCATGGTGCGGCTTTCGTTAGGCGCTGTAGAAATCTCGGGATTACGATAACGATACGATAATGGTTTGAATTGCATTTCTATGAGTCTCCTTGCAATTCTTTCCTTGTCTTTATCTCTGTACATATATCTCTCTCCGTTTATGTTCATGTCATAGACTTTGTTGCTTTATGCGCACAAGCCTGTCTCTGTTACAACGTTTCAGCCCAGTGGGGTATTTGATTTCGAACTCAATCATTGTGGTACATGTTTACATACGGTGGGGAACGTTGGCCGGTTGAATACAGAACTCAGTTAGTAACGCAGAGAGGACGGGTTCGAGCCTGTCTTGAGACGATAACTGTGTAGGGACCTTGCCCAAGTCCTTCACTCACAACTATTCTGCACCATCGATTGATGCCTAGTAATTACATAGTGGCGCTTAATAAATGCAGAAATAATAATAACACATACCAGCCTTCCAGCAAACTAATTTAACCTAATTGAATCTTATAACTTACACAGCGCGGGTGTGATAATGCACAAGACGCACAGCCTCCTATTTTGAAATGGCAAGTCCTTTGAGGCAAAGGTACAGTCTACGGTAGATAAACACGCTGAAATAGATACGTTTTTGAGCCGATATAGGAATGGCATCAAGGACTTGGTAAACAGATTAAGAAAACGCATTCTAAAAACTTGGTTAAACCACTAAAAATTCTGTCTTGCCCATTTGCAGAACAATTTTACTCAAGCCATGACCAAAATAATGCAATCAGAGGACCTAGTAGCAGTGGCGAATCCAGGATTGCTTGCGTGGGAGTGTGAAGAGCATTTCTAGAGGGGTGCCACATTCTGGCAGTCCAAAAAGCACGGGTCTGGTCTGGGGGCAAGAGCTGGCAAGAGCTGGTGAAGGCAATGCCTGGAAAATGTCTCGTCAGGGTCTTAATTTCTAAACTAAAGTTAAAGCCCTTGAAAAATTTTCTTGGTCGCTGCAGCTCCAAAGTCGACACACACTCTAACATAACAGTTAGCCTGCCCAACCTTAACAATTCAACCCAGAACCGAACCTACCCCAAACCGATCCTACCCCAACCGAAACATGTCAAGCCGAACTTCTACAGTATCGGCTTACCCCAGACCGAACCCACACCAAATTAACCGAATCTACCCTAAGGTGACATAGATGGTTTCTTGATCGGACAGAAGCGTTCGTTGGGCCCATATTGTGCCCATAGTTGGCCACCAGTGGCACCATGTGGGCCCCGTTGTGGGCTCAATAATTGTGGCTATTTGTAGGTTGTCAGTGAATGGGGCGGATCACTCGACCGAATCTGCTAGGCGTCGAAGAAATGCAGAGATAGCGTTTACTATTTCAATACTATGCTTACCTTGTATGTTACTTCGAGTTCGAGAAATCAAATGCAGCCTCAACAGACTAAGATTTGGCATTCAATGTAGTTTAAATAGAGTCATTCAGCCTAATAACAGCCCGAGAATAACATGTGATGTCCATATCGTCCATAAGTAGCTGCATAAGCTACATGTAGCTTAGGGTTGCCAACTTTTGATTCTGCTAATCCGGGACGCCCGAATAGTCATTCGATATGCCAGAACCAATTTACCCTGTTCCCATCACTGTATGTAACGAATGTTGCGTTAGCCTATTGTAGGATCTACTGCAAATAGTGGCTAAAATTTACAGTCAAATGATTTGACTCAGATCATCAGGACACAAGTGGCCTATACATAAAATTTGAATCAACTTCAAGAGCAAAACGTATATTTAATTCTAGAAACCTACCGGGCTTCATGGCCCAGAACGAGCCAAGTTCATATATACATGCATTATGTATGCAATTTGC
This sequence comes from Norana najaformis, assembly GCA_964023275.1. Classification (NCBI taxonomy): domain Eukaryota; kingdom Metazoa; phylum Annelida; class Clitellata; order Crassiclitellata; family Hormogastridae; genus Norana; species Norana najaformis. Next base: position 2,870,479 of record OZ029920.1, on the reverse strand, counting down.
AGATGTCATTTATTGGGCTTACTAATCTAAATACCCTGTATTCTGTGGTCACTCTGTAAAACTTATTTACGGCCGGCTGTTGGAGTTTAGTGTGCGAAAAGAAGAACTTTTGGGCAAGTGGATATTTACACCAAGTTCACCAAGTTACACCGGATTCACCAACTCAGCAGTAGCCCCCATAAGTAATTTAATGCGGCCTGTACCCAACAAAACACGTTCTGATCATTGACGTCTCCGGTATTTATCAGGGAATTTACGTTACCCGTGGCCCTCCCTTCTCTTATTGAAAATCCCGCTGTTGTTCCGCGATTGCTTATTCGCAGAAAATTCCATCGCTAATTGCGCAGCTAACCCTTCTTTCCTGAAGACTCTTTTACTACATGGCATCTATGGATGCTTAGGCTTGAAGTGCCGCTCTGCAAATTCCATTGGCCAAATTTTAAATCCCGAAGTCCGTGGGCAGGGGTAGGCGCCTTTGCTGGGTAGCATGTCTTCACCGACCTAGACAATACAGACGATTCCTGGTCAGATGCTAGATCAAGCTACAGCTCTATAAACTGTACCTGTTGCCAGAACCTCGAAACTGTTGCGAGTCTTGGGCACCCATCTTTCTCGCTTTTGCCTTAGTGTAGTAACGGCATGGAGGGAGAGGGAGCGGCGGATGGTACGAAGCTGACGAGGGTGGTAAAACCATGAGCGGGAGACATTGTTAACATGATCGGTCAAAGAGAGTTCCCGGTCCAGAACAACCCCAAGATCACGGACTTTGGAACAGAATTGAATGTCCGGAAACCTCTGGCGTAAGGGTGATGAATCAATCTTTGCCAGCTGAGCACGACCACCAAGCCAGATGAACTGGGTCTTAGCAGAGTTCAGTTGGAGGCGATTAGAGGACATCCAGAGACCAAGGGCAGATGTTGCGTCAAGAATACTCTCAACCAGAGAGGAAGCCGCTTCCGCTGGGCCATGAACGAAAGCCTGAGTGTCGTCTGCATACTGATGGACAGCAACACCCATGGGAAGGAGAACCCGTGCCAGGTCGGCAGTGTACAGAATGTAGAGGAGAGGGGCCAGAACAGAACTCTGAGGAAGGCCAAAAGGTATAAGGGACCAGGCGGAACGCGTAGGCCCAAAGATAACAGAATGAGAGCGGTCTGAGAGGAATGCCTGAAACCAAAGAAGGGCCGCATCAGTAATGCCAAAAGATTTTTCTAGACGCACCAAAAGGATAGAGTGATCCACAGTGTCAAAAGCAGAACTAACATCATAGAGGGCAAGAAGAGTAACCTGTCTACGGTCAAAAGCTCCAAAGACGTCGGCCAGGAGACGTGTAATAAGTGATTCAGTAGAGTGGAACTTCCTAAATCCGGATTGAAGAGGAGGCATGAGGGAGTTAGAGTCAAGGTAGTCAACCAGTTGGACGGACACACATCTTTCAAGAAGCTTAGGGAGGAAGGAAAGGTTAGAGATAGGTGGGTAGTTAGAGATATCATTGAAATATTTGTTGATGTCTGCTATTATAAATGTTTTGTTTGAAGTACATTGTCTTTGAAAAGGTTCTTATGTGATACTTTAATAAACACGATTGATTGTATTGGCCTACTACTATAAATAATCAGAAACAGTTGAACGTATTATAAACGAAGAGTCGATGAAATATTACCTATGTAGATGAAAGATTAAATAATTTCTTAAAATATTATATGATATGCTGATTATTCAGAAGTTTGAAATTCTGTTTGTACCAATATTTGATAATTTTACCTTTTTTATTCCTAATTGTTTTAAAATTAAATATTAAGACATTCTTAAAAATTAATACAGACAATCTTTAGCAAGAACTTTAAATTTCAAATGCATTCTTTGAACTGTCATCAACGATCTTTGTAATCATATGATGACAATAAACGATTGTATTGTGTGAGCAATCGGTGTATTGCACAAAACCCTACCTGTATACGATATGGTCGAAATAAACTGCGATGGCAGCGACAAGATATCGCTAACAACTCAATACTGTTTAACAGCATAAGGTTCAACGCTAATCAGCTTCGTTACGACACAGCGTTGCTAGACAGAAATTACTGCAATACCATGTAACATTTGGAGTCCTATATGGACTAGAACTAACGATTAATAATAGTGTTTACTGTTTATTGACATCGTGTGGCCGACTAGGCCTCTGGAGTCGACATTTAGCTTTCTGTCAATAATGGTTTTCTACTATAGCGGCAAGGAAAACAGTAAATATATAGCGATGGGGAGAAGCAATATAAAGGTATCTTAGTGTAACCTAACAGTCTATTACAAATATTATATTCAATTATGTTTATACATCTCTAAATTGCTCTTTGTGACTCTATATTTTTCCTAATTTTCACTTAATCTCTCGCGAAATTCCGCCACTGTCTTTTTTGGGTACAACCGCTTCAAGCAATAGGTTAACATCGAGGGCGACGCTAATGATTTGCGTTATGACACAGCGTCGTTAAACAGAAACAGCTTCAAAGATTATAGTTGTTTCTCATTTTCAAGACACCTTATTGTTAGGTCGACATCAACGTCCTTGACAGTCGCGAGATGTCGTTTAACAATTACAACTACCACTAGGAATTGTAGTAGCAGTCTGAAACGACAGATCAGGTAAGTTAATGTCGACGCCACGGATTCTGTCTAAACACAGGGTGATAAAGATATACTTGAAACAATATAAAAAACAAAGCACGACAATAATGTAAGATGTGTGCAGTTTCTTGTTCTGCTAAAAAGTTTGACGTCAAAGGCCCCAACACCCAAATCATGTGTTTTACACCAAATAATATTATAAGCTCTGTTTCGACACCTTTAAATCGCCCTTAGCAACTTTATAAAAGCGTCCTAGTTTGGGTGTAATCGTTTAAAACTCCACCACTGCCTTGTTTGGGGGTAGTGCCATTCCCAAGCCTGGATAAAGGAGGAGGGCGACGGCAACGGCCTTTGATGCCATAAGCTGTCGTTAAACTGAGGAACTACAATCCGCAGAACAACTCCGCCACTGCCTTGTTTGGGGGTAGTGCCAGTCCCAAGCCTGGATAAAGGAGGAGGGCGACGGCAACGGCCTTTGATGCCATAAGCTGTCGTTAAACTGAGGAACTACAATCGGCAGAACACTAACATAACTGCAAGTACAAGTGAAATTCGACATCAACGGGTCTAGCAGCCACAAGATGCTTTTAAGCACTGGAGAAGTTAATTAATGTATGTCTTGCCTGCTCTAATTTTCTGACAATACATTCATACATTGCCATAGATACTAATTATAAATAATAATGCTTCAATAGCACTACTGTAACAATTATGTTCAAGGCATCAGTCGATGGTCGCCACAAGGACGTGGTCGGATTGTGTCGGGTAAGAATTTATGTGGCAATGCTGTGTCGTATCGGTCGCTTCAAATGCCTAACAGTGAAAACTGCACACAATTTTTTTCCAACCGGTTGCTCATGTTGCAAGTTGCTAAAATCTGTCAAAAAAGGTAAGGTTACAAAATTTTCTCCAATTCACATCAACGGTCTTTGAAATCATAAGATGTCGTTGAAGATTGGAAACAACTGCTAATCGTTTGAACAACTAATATTAAATGCGGTCCACGTTTCTGTAGCGTTTGATCAGTTGCTGGGTCAGTGGGGATTTTACTCCATAAATCCATCTTTTGGACTTCGCATTTGACTAGGTATGCGCATTTAAAGCTATTTCTCTCTTTTGCCGTCGTTCTGTCTGTGTGTGTCTGTCTGTCTGTATGTGTGTCTGTCTCTTGGCCTTTCAAACTGGAGCTTGACACTTGCTGTTAATAACCTGAAACCCCTCAGGGCGGACGGGTCCACCTGCGTTCGAGACGTGGAAAATAAACGTCCAAACGTCGTCCAAAACACTGAAAAATGACGGCGAAAGAGAGAAGTAGCTTCTAGTTCGCGGTTTCTTTGAAATGACGCTTTGTCACAACGAAGATAAATAGCGACGCCTTCTTCCTTTATCTAGACTTCGGACTGGCACCATCCGAACAAGGGCAGTCGTGGAGTTTGGCGAGAAATAAGAAGATAATTAGGAGTATTTGGCATCGGAAAAATCGACTTAAATTTATGTAAACAGAGTTAAATATAATATTTGAAATGAATTATTAGGTTACGCTTAGACATCCTTCTTTCTGCGTTACATATAGATTATATTCGTTTAACCGCTCCAGCTTAAAACTCCGCCATTGCCTTGTTTGGGGGTAGTGCCAGTCCCAAGCCTGGATAAAGGAGGAGGGCGACGGCAACGGCCTTTGATGCCATAAGCTGTCGTTAAACTGAGGAACTACTATTATTGGCTTACAGCTCAGACATTTGATTGCTCTGTCAGCCTCACGATATCAATAAATAGACAGTGGATACTAATACTAATCGCCAAATTTCGTACTTATAGGCCCTACTAATGCTTCATGGTTTTAGAGTAGTTTCGGTCTAGCGACGCTGTGTCATAACGAAGTTGATTAGCGTCGCAATTCTCCCCTTAACCCTGGCTTCTGACTGGCATCACCAGAATAAAGCCAATGAAGAAGTTTCAGCAACGTTTCCTATGAAGTGAATGAATATAAGAACATCAGAAAAATAGTTTTCTCTGTCCGGCCAAGATCTACGCCTTTTGCTTTGATCATCTTCGCCGCCGTCATCATTATTTATTACTAAAGCTGAGAGGTTCCATGGCAATATTTCGAACACCATGTTTCATGTGTTGCCCAGTTGCTTTGGTCATCATCATTCTCGTTGTCATGAATATTATACATTGAAAATTTTCAGAATTTTTTTACATGGCTCATAAAAACGTTTATCATTCCACAGATCATTTTATATAAACTTTCCGATGTTTTTACAAACGCTCTATAATATTTCCTTACATAACAACACAAGTAATATTAAAAGTACCAAGTGATTCCTTCCTAAGGAAAATTGAACGCTGAGTCGATTTTCCGTTATTTTAGAACAGTTTTGCAACTTAACAAATAAATGCTCATTTTACCACCATCCGCCAATAGATTAAATAAAGGCTGAAGTTTATGGTGTTAAATAGCATTCGGCCCTTAGCGACATCTTGTGCTTGATATCGCAGTTTACTTCGACTTTACAGTAACAACAGAAGATAATATCCCACATACAATTGAACAGAAAATGAGTTATTTATTACTTTAGTAAAGGCGATTTAACGGTGTCAAAACGGATATTTAAAACTTAGCTGGTGTATTAAATTGATTAATTTCTCGAGGGTCCTGCGCCTTTGACGTCGACCTTATAGTTATTTTCTTGGACAGAACGAAGCTGCGCATCTCCGTTATCACCCTGTCGTATTTTATATTATTGTTCCAAATATATATGTGCTATTCTGCGTTTAACGACATCTTGTGACTGGCAAGGCCTTTGACTTCGCTTTTATCTTACATCGTCTGGCATTTTAGTCAGCTACATATATATACTATATATATATACTACTGCAATGCACTTTTCCTCAATATTGACACAACCCAGATTAGCCGCCTTCAAGCTATCCAGAATGCTCTCGCTCGTGCTGTCACCAAAACCCCCAAACACCATCACATTACCCCTGTTCTCAAATCACTGCACTGGCTTAAAATACCAGAACGAATAGAGTACAAAGTCTTATCCCTCACCTACATCACACTTCAATCCTCCCAACCCTCCTATCTTCGTCAATTATTTACTATCCAACCACTCCGTTCAACTCGCTCCTCTTCTGTCCTAACACTTCTTCGCCCTCCCGTCACCTCATCCTTAAAATTTGGAAATCGCTCCGTTGCCATTGCTACCCCAACCCCTCTGGAATAAACTCAAGCCAGAATTGCGACAATTATCTGATCCATAATACGAACTCACCAACACTTCATCTCTTTCAGTTTCTGCGCAGGTCTTTCACTCAACACAGAAAACACTTCTTTTCTAAAAATCTTATCCTAATTCTTCCTCTTCCCCTTATCTCTCTTCTCGCTTCAATTTCAAACACCATCCCCCGTAGCCGTCCGACTGTCTGCCTGCTTGACTCTTGGATCTTCACCTGGAATCGAACCATTTTGCCTATCGATTTTGTTTTGACTGAGCGCCTGTGAATAAGCTGGTTTTCGTGATTTAGCTTTCGTTGGGCGCTGTAGAAATCTTGCCATTACGATTACGATTACGATAGCATCATTTACGGCACTTTTAGCTGCCACGGCAGTTGCATTACCTTCGGTCACATTTGGCGTCAAACATAGACCGCATAATCAATTCAACGAAAATTAAGTATATGTAGGGTAAAACAGAAGTGACTTAAAGGTGTCTAAGCGTAACCTAACATTATTAATAGAATTTAGCGTTTAACGGCTAAAGGCTCCCATGGCCGTTAATATGGACGTCGTTTAGAATTTTTAATCTAACCGACGCCGACCGTACCCGTCTGCCGGCGTGACATCTGGATCTCGACCTGGAACCGAACCCTTTCTGCCTATCGAATTTGTTTAGTATGAGCGCCTCTGAATAAGAAGTTTCCTCCACTAGCTTTCGCTAGGCGCTGTAGAAATCTTGAGATTAGGATTTCCCTAGGTTTTCATCCACAAGGGGGCGATTCATTAAATTTACGATTATTGTGAAGTATTTTCTGTTTAACGACGCAGTGTTTTCACCAAGATGACTAGCGCTGACATCCTCCTTTATCCAGGCTTCAAACTGGCACCACCCTACTAAACGCAGTGGAAGAGTCAGCAAGTAATTAAACGAAAAATATGTCATTTTTAGTAGTTTACATGTTTAGCGACATCTTGCGGCTACCGGGGCCGCTGACTTCGACCTTTGCTCACCTTTTGCCTTTGGGAATGTCCCGAAGAACACTAGTAGTAGTTAGTTTCCAACGTTTAACGACATCTTATGGCATCAAAGGCCGTTGACGTCGCCCTCCTCCTTTATCCAGGCTTGGGACTGGCACTTCCCCAAACAAAGCAGTGGCGAAGTTTTATATACGATTGAACGAGGGTTTTAACGAAAGTGAGAGATTTATGGCATCAATAAAAGCAATATAAAGGTGCTAAACCACAGACACCCTTTATATCGCTATAATTAGTAGTTTCGAGTGCAAACGACTTCTTTTAACTTTCAGGACCATTATCGTCGACCGTGCCTTGGTCCATATTAAAGTTAAAAGTTGAGGTTGGGAATTTAATATCACATATATGCCGTAAGCTGCCATGAAATATCAATTATATGACATAAGTATAGATATTTGATATACGTTGTAAAGGACATCTTAAGGCTGCCAAGGCATTTGGATTCAACCGTTCCTTGCAATATAAGGAAACACTTCATTGATACAAAGAAATTGATTAAAATGAGGTATAAACAAAAGCGGACCAACCTATTTAAAGGTGTGTAATACTGGCGATAACTTATTATCAAGTTTTATCGAGTGCTTAGCGACCTCTGTCGATGCCATGGCCGTTGACGCCGAGGTTACTCTGACGTGTTCTTCAGGCCATATCAGCAAATCGCTACTGAAGAGCTCGACTATTAAACGTCGTATATTTGTAACCCTCCGGGTTTGACTGAGGTCGTTGATAGTTAAGTAAGCATAGTGGCCTAGTGGAATAACTTAAGGTTAAGTACCTGAGGGTGCCTAAGGTCCATAGTTAAATTACCTAAGGGTACCTAAGGTCTATAGTAAAGGTACCTAAGGTCTATGGTTAAGTGTACCCAATGCCCTGTACCTAAGGGTACCTAAGGTGGTCTATATAAAGGGGAGAACTGGTCTTAGATCATGCGTTGCAGGACGTCGTCGTCTTAGAGTTCGTCTTGCGATTGGACGTCATCTTGTCACGGGATCGTTGGCCCGTCTGAGCGTTTAGAGTTCGTTGCTTGGCGGCTTGAATTATAATTGTCGACTTCAAGCGTCGTGCTTGCTGTAAATCAACAATAAGGATTTGTAAGCGTGAAGGGTTCGTTAATTCAGCCTCCTGCTATATCACGGGAGCCTTATACGCGGACTTGACCTTAGAACGGGTGCTGGTTTGATCATCCTGGTGTACGTTTGGACCAGCTGCCCGTTGGAATCGTCGGTAGCTCCGAGTTCCGTCACATATTTCTTAGTTTTGTTCAGTACGTATTTATGACCCAGACATTATACGCGAGGGCTACGTCAACAGCTCTGGCAGCCACAAGACGTCGTTAAACAATCGATAAAGCACTGACACTACATTCTGACACTACATTATGACACTACATTATGACACTACATTCTGACACTACATTGTAATCATACCATGGGCAACTGCTCAACGTATCTTCACATTGGGCCTCCGATGGGGAGGGTCGAAACACACGCCACCGTTTAGAAGGAGAGTTCTCAATTATGGAGTCAGAAGTGCTTTTAACCATAAAGACAGACCTTTTGGTTCCTAATTTGGGTTGAACTAAAGATCTCTGAGATCTACTTAATTTGACTGCAGATAAGATACACTATATAATATAGAAATGACTGCATATAACATAAATATAAATATAAGATACCAAAATAAAAGCTGATATATATATATATATATATATATATATATATATATATATATATATATATATATATATATATATATATATATATATATATATATATATATATATATATATATATATGTATGTATTATGGTTACGATTAGACACATTTGTGCAAAGTTATTTATTCGTCGTGACTTGTAGTTAGTTGTAGTTGTTTCCAGTGTTTAACGACATCTTATGGCATCAAAGGCCATTGATGTCGATTGCAGAACAATTTGTACATCTTTCACGGATAGGCATTGATTAGTAGCATCGAATGTTTAACGACATCTTACGGCTACTAGGGTCGTAGACTCCGACAGTTCAATCGCTCATTGTCATCCCATGATTATAAAGATTTGTTGACGACAAAGGTCTAGTTGAAGAATGTCTGCAATATTGTAAAGAATGTCTTATTATTTCTTGCAAAAAACAATTAGAGATAACAAAAATAATAGTATCATGTATTGGTATACTTAGTTTCAAACGCCTAGCGACATCTTGTGGACGCCAGGGCCGTTGACAGCGACATTAATCTCATGTTGGACTCCTACTTGCCATTTACTGATTGTCTGGCTGAAGGGCTGGTTGGCTGGCTGGCTGGGTGGCTGACTGACAGACTGACTGACTGACTGACTGACTGACTGACTGACTGACTGACTGACTGACTGACTGACTTGAATTTAAGCGCCATCTATAACCAAGTTAATTTGAGTACGTATGAAAGTATTACCAGAATCACTCAGTTTAGTAGTTGTTTGGAGGTTTGGAGAAAGAGAGGGACAGCTAGTGCAGAAATATTAACTGATGCCAACGACTAGCCGTGCCAAAGGAGTAGGGGAGTAAGAAGTCTAATTAATGGTTTTGTTCAGACAAAGAGATGGAATCTTGATAACTTGTGACTCATTGTGCCCACGCAGACAGCGATAGCAGAACCAGAGGGAGACATAAAAGAAGCCAGACGGGTAGAGATACAGAGAGAGATACGCAGACAGACCGCACTGAGTATGCTGTAGATTGCAAACAGGGAGATTGCTAGGGTACCAATCACATGGAGCACCTAGGGGTAATTCCACAATTATTGACCAATCACGTACCGCTATGCAAAAGATTGCTTAGACATACTAGAGTCAGAATTAGGTGCCAGAGAAGTCAGTCGATATTTGGGCGTTGTTGAGAACAGTTTAATTAACGGACGTCTCGTAAGGACGACCAAGTGGCTTTACCACACCAGGCCTCATACGACGAGGCTAAGCAGTTGAAGTCGCCTATCCTTCATGCAGTTGACTACCTATTTTGAGTATTAAGCGTATTTTGTTAAATTCAAATTTATTGACTAGTTGACGTTAGTGATTACATTAGGTGACATTTACTCGTTTTCAGACACTTAATGTTGGAACTCTGCTTAGCCGGTGGGAAAGATCTGCTCGAAGAGAAAGAAATGCAAGTGCTATCCTTAGACACCTTTTTATCGCATTTTCCGAATTTATATAAGTTTCATTTTCAATTTCTTTTTCATATTTAACTTGTTGTCCATGGGTTTAACGACATCTTATGGCAACTAAGGCCGTTGACGTCTTCGACATGAAAATGTTGTTGAAGTTGTCCATAAGTTCATTTCTTTCTTCTTATCGTTTCCTTTAAGATTTTTGTTTCCGTAGGTAATGTATGTATTTTTTTTAAACTGATTGCAGCACGACATGGAAGAGAGACCAAATGCAGGCCAAGGGGATTCTGTTGACTGGTTGATGGCACCTTTGTCGACTTCTTGTTGGTTTTCTTCTTGTTGGAAGACTGTCCACTGTCCATTACGGCTCTTGTGTGTCCATTAAGGGTCTTTTCATTTGCTATAAAGCCTTTTTTTCAATATCTGATTCATATATTTTCTGTATTTTTTTCTTTTCACTGGCCATTTCGGCTCTTTTGTAGCCGTCAGGCTGTTTTGTGGCCATTTAAGGCTCTTTTGTGGCCATCAGGCTCTTTTGTGGCCATCGGGTTCTTTTTTTGCCATCGGGCTCTCTGGCCATCGGGCTCTTTTTTGGCCATCAGGCTCTTTTGTGGCCATCAAGGCTTTTTTGTGGCCATTTAGGCTCTTCTCAGTTGTCATCCATATAACAGATTATTTCACCATTAAAAACAGAACAATATTTTTACATATATACATATAGAAAATTTTCAGATAAATTTTTAAACAGGCTAAAACAAATTAATTACAGAATTAGTTTTATTTACATCACAAATGTTTTGTCAGGGAGAATATCACACATACAATCGAAAAATATTTACAGATTATATTTGCACTGGAATAATCCATTTTATTGAAATGACTCTATCTTTGTTGATGCTCATCAAGATTTTATAAACCTCTAGGTAAAGATAACGGTTACACAGGATGTTTTTTACAGTAAAGTCTAGTCTCTTTTCCTGGCATTTTTGTTTTAGTATATATGAAATATTTTGTTTTTTACAGTTTAATAATACATGTTCAATTGTATCAGGTACCTGACATTGTATACATAAGTCTGTTAGGCTCTTTTTAATTTTCTTAAGCCATGTGTTAGTTAGGATGTGTCCTAAACGCAGTCTAGTAATTTGAACTTCCTGTTTCCTAGGACAGTCCATATACTAAATGTCAGTGGAAACCAGAGGCTGGATGTTACGTAAGATCCTAAATAACGTTGGATAAAGTAATTTAAAGGTGTGTAAACGGATCCTATATAAGTGCAGTATTTCTTCTTTGAGCATTTCTTCTTTCTTTGACCGAAAGATCTTGGACTTTTACGGGAGACGTGACCTTAATTACACATATGACATTATCATGTTCTGACATGTCATTCGTATAGGTTATGGTTATTCTATGACGAATAGAAATTCCGATGACAAAAGTAACTGTTACAACATGTATTATGCCTTTTGGATGCTAAAAATTCAGGCCTTTCTTAGATGTTCCTGAAAATTCCTTGTCGTTTTAATCCAAAAGATATAAAGTAAAAACATATTTTACCGATTTATACACTTTTTATAATGAAATAATTTCTTTTTAATAGAAAAGTAAATAAATTCTATTAACTTTATAATAGGCTGGAAAACTATTGCATGTGGTCATTTAATATTACCGATTTATATTTACTTTTGTGTGGATCTTGTTTCCAAGTAGTTATATTTTCTCTAAGTAAGTAAAAGTAAGTAAGTATATTCTTTATTAACCAATAGCTAATCGCACATCGGTTTACAAGTATTTAAGAACACAGGAAAACTTAATATTCATACAACATCCTAATAATAAAACATTTACGCGTTAAATTGTCAGCAGGAGGAATAATATGATCATGGATGAGGGGCCGTAGGGAATAACTGAGGGTTTTAACTGGTGGGAGTAGCTGATGTAAGACATGATTTGGGTTGTTCAAGATTGCTTTAAAGAGACGAGCATCAGCTGTGCCACAGAGTTCATCGGACGTTGGGGAGTTCCCAGGAAGATAGCGGAGACGCACAAGTCTCCGCATCAAAGCCCTAACCTGTGCCCCAGCATAGCCCCACCAAACGGGAGAGGCGTACAGCATCCTGGCCAGTGTTGTGGCTCGGACAACGTCGTAGAGCCGAGGGCCAGTGAGGCCATGTGCTACGAGAATTCGTATGGCATACAAAGGCTGACGCGCCTGACTATGAATCCGATCGACATGAGAATCAAAATTTGACATACTCGATAGGGTAACAACCAGTATTGTCATCTCTGGCGCCCTGGTTAAACCAGGAATAACATTAGGTAAAATTATTTGCTGATTTATCATTTTTGGCCGGTGAATTATCATTTCACATGTCTTTCAATGATTAAGTTTTAAGTTACACGTGTCCGCCCAAAGCGTATTAAAATAACTTATTGTTGGGTGCTAAAGGCTTATACTAGATATGAATTAAAAATTTATATGGCGCCTAGCAAGGGTATAAGAAAATGAATTTACAAACTGAATTTATCGATAACACAAACCTTATTTTATGATATTTACATATTACTATTTACATAAACCTTACCATTAGGTTTTTTCATGATAATATTGCAAGCTTCGAGATAGGCATATCTAATGGAAAGGCAGAGTCCATATCGACGCAACGAGAACTCGGGTACCTACGAGGAGTTCTTGGAGGAAACGCTCAGCCTCAGGAAGCCAGTACAGAGAACGAAAAGAAGGGAATAAATTTAAAGGTGTCTATTTAAAGCATAGCAAAGTTGATATTTTAATATTATGTATTACGTGGGCCTTGTTGCAAAGCTGTACACGTCGACCTCATCTCGCGTATTAACCAAGATGGAAGAAAGAAATAAGAGGAATTGTGGGTAGTTTCAGCCTCACGACGCTATGCCATGATATTACTTTCGAACTCCACCACTACCCTACTCGGGTGGTGCCAGTCCCAAGCTTGGCTAAAAAAGGAGGGCGGCGTCAACGTCCTTTGATGCCGTAAGATGTCCTTAAACTTTGGAAACTACTACTAATAATAATCGTCAATAAATTGTCGATTAGACCTGATATAAGCGAAAGTCGACGTCAACGGCTGTGCCAGCCACAAGATGTCGCTAAACACTGAGTAGTGTAATTACTGGCTTTCAGACAATTATAGATAATCTATCTTGCCTGCTCTGACTTTCTCACGATAAATTGTTGCAAAGGTTTCTTTCGGCCAGAGGCAAATGGATATCAGGCAACACATATCATTCATCTCTCGCCTCATTTCCCAGCCTCACACATATATTTGTGATGCATCACAACTAACGTTCTAAGTTCTCGTTCCGAGTCTCTGCAGTTTCATTAACTCATCAACTAACATGGCATCATCGTACTATTTTTATACTATCATCGATCTCTCCGGCGACTCATATTCCGCTCCTATTTAATATTTAATAGTCGAGCTTAGTTTTCATACCTTGTTATGTGACATAACATTGCTTTAATGCGTTAGCAAAATGAAGAGTAAATCAGAGTTCAAATCCTACTTAGCAAATAAAACATTAGGTTACATGTAGACAACTTTCAAGTCGCTTTTTCAGGCGCTATGTATGGATCAAGATACTTAATAAAGCGACTTTTAATATCTCACTACGGCGCAACCTACACCAGCTTCACTGGTGTTCAATGTTGTTAAGGACAAAAACTAAGTCATTTAGCAAGCAGTGTTCAGATAATCAGGTAAGTCGTAGAATGACGACGGGGGACAGCGTCCGCAGACCCCAGAGCCCCACCGTCCAACGCCGTCCCTCAGCGTCCGAACAGAACTCGACCCATCTGGGGCGGACAGTTTTTTTCATATATTATATTCGTTGGCCGTTGACGTCGACCTTACCTTACTTTACATCGCGGGGATACTCAAAGTAACTAGCGATTGACCGAAAGTGAGAAATATATTATATCGTCGTCAAAATCAATTTACTACACGGACACCTTTCAAATCGAAATGATTAGTTGTTCCGAGTGTAAACGACTGCTTATGGTTTTCTGGACCATTAAAGTCGACATTACTCCTTAATAAGACGGAAAGTTGAAGTTCTCAGTTTAAGATCATGATATGTTTGGCTGTAGTTCCTAAGAAATTCCAATCCTATTTCAACAGTTTAACACTCGTATTTGATGTTTAGTTTAAAAGACATCTTATGGCTGCCACGGCCGTTGACGTCGACGCATAGTTTGAACTTAGTATTTCTGGCCTACTGATTAACAGCAAAAGGTTATACAGATGCGGAACAACCGATTTAAAGGTGTCTAACAATAATTCACCATTTATTTCTAATATCAATGTTTAGCGAAATCGTGTGACGTCCATGGTCGTTGATGGCGGCATAACTCTGACGTTGGAATGATTCTTGCGATGACTGACTGATTGACTGAATGACTAACTGACTGATTGACTGACTGACTGACTGACTGACTGACCGACTGATCAAAGGTTTACAGACATTGTATTGCTTCTGGTGACATTTTTAGAAAATTTGGCCAATAGAAGAAGATCATAGGTTTCATTTTTTTCCGAAATTCAGTTTAATAGGTTTTCGCTCAAAAGCAATGTCCATTAATTCTGAATGGCAAAGTGATGCCCTGAAAATTCTAACTTCAGTTTTCGGGGTTTAATACTGAATAAGGTAAAGTCGACGTCCTGGTTTTTGCCATTCATATGATTTCGTTAAAGATGCCATTTTGAAAATAATTGTATTGCGTCCATTTAGACACTTTCAGTTCATTCGCTAATTGTGGACAATCTGTACGTCGTGTGAGGTAAGGTCGACATCAAAAGCCCTGGCAGCCGTAATATGTAGTTAAACAATCGAAGCCACTAAACATAAAGTGAGTATTAATTAGACACCTTAAAAATATATATAAGCCTCATTTAGTTCATATGTTAGCGCTCGAAAGATAGGAATCCTAACTGTCGACGTAACAGCCTTACAGATACAAGATATCGTTGAAGAAAGAATAACAGAAGATGGTTGCTTAAATTTATACGGTTTTAGGAGTTTAAAAAGCAGAAAACTTACAAAAAATTTCAAAATCAGATTATTTGGGTTTTTAGGTTGTTCAAGAAATTAGAAAGATAATTGTATTTTCTTTTTAAAATTTCGATTGACATAGAAATTCGAATGAATCAGCGCAGTGTTTGCAATGTTTTAGCAGATATTGCTGCATCAGCCACCATCTCAGTATTTAACTCAGAATTAGTTATCCTCTGCACTGTCATTCGATCTCTGTACGTCGTCTGGAAATATTTAGAAAAATATAAAATACCAGGAAGCCATTTTTGGTTTTCTCGGATCTGATTTAGCTACTCTTAAAAACGACGCATGTGACCAAATTAGTCTCATGTTTTTGTTCCTGGTCGTTTTTCATTAGTTAGTGGATCAAAAGACGAATAGCTAGTTTGCTATCTTTCGTTCGGACTTCCGTGTGGTCTAAAATATTATTATCTGCTTGAACACCTTTAAACCAGCTTAGTCAATATTACATATTTCACAAATTCTTTAAATTGTTGGTAAACATCCGCTACTGATTTTAGTATGGTGGTGCCAGTCCCAAGTCTGGATAAAGGAGGAGGGCGACGTCAACGGCCTTTGATGCAATAACATGTGTTTAAACACTGGAACTACAATAACCCTAGCAATCTAATAAGTCTCTATGACGAGTACAACTTAAGGTTGACTTAAACGGCCCTGAGGCCACAAAATGTAGTCAAACAAAAATTCTACAATACGTTTCTTTTTGATTTTTGCGTTTTCAGGATTTTTTTTGAAACCGGAAACCTACAAAATTTCCAAATTAACCGAATGCCGAAATACATTGGCCACAATTAACACTTTTACAGTGCCATGTATAATTATATTTTTAATATTTTAATTTAAAAAGAACATAGACTTGAAAAGGTCTATGGGAATCGATATAATATATTGCTACTTTAGTAAAAAAATATTAAAGCGAAAGTGATTTTAAACAAGCATCTAACAGAGGCCTAAACTTTGGAATCCAAAAAGCGAATTATCATTGAAACAGTCGTAATTATCATCGGAACTTAAATTCGTCATAGACTAACCAGCTCTGGCGAATGACATGTCTAAGCAGCCTCATTTTCATAAATGTAAATAAGGTCACGTGGTCTTTTGACCCTTGACCCACCTTCCTCCCTACATCCCTCACCAGTAAGAGGCACTATTGGTCCACTGTGTTAAACAATAACAAAATTGGTAGCATTCAAATACTTTGCCGTCATCATATTATTTCACACACCTCCCTCCGTCACTAGTCTGTTCAATCGACAGAATATCGAATTCTACAAATACTAGAGAGCACCATTCGTATAGATGAAATGCGTCCCAAAGTAGAGTAGAAACCATATCAATCAATAATTGTCAATCCACTACAGTCCACTCCGATCCCATCCCATCGAACCTCATTACGTTTTGACTCTATTTTTAGACACCATGAAAATCGATTTCTCCGAAGTTTGGACCTAAAAAAATCATATCTTCCTCACTTTCGTTCATTTTTCTCTATTTGCTCGATTAAAAAAGCCAAATGGAAGTTAATGTCTACGCGAACGAGTCCGGCAGTCACAAGATGTCGTTTAACTCAATCCTACAAATAATATTAGGATGCTTTTAGGCCCCATAAATCGCATTTGTATTAATATATATTTGTGATACGTAGTACAAAACCATTATATATAGTCGGATGGTGTCAGTCCCAAGCCTGAATAAAGGAGGGCGACGTCAACGGCCTTTAAGGCTTAGGATGTCGTTAAACACTGGAATTACTATTAATACCAATGCAGAGTAGTAGTAGTTCCTCAGTTTAACGACAGCTTATGGCATCAAAGGCCGTTGCCGTCGCCCTCCTCCTTTATCCAGGGTTGGGACTGGCAATACCCCCAACAAGCTACAGGCAGAGTTTTTCTATCAGAGTTGAATGTGTAGAATGTATGGTAAGTCTTTTATGTAAAACGGAGGAAACATGATATAAAGATGTTTAATTTAATATGAATTAACATAATTAACGGACGTTTTGCAACTGGCACTGCTGTTGACATTGAGGATATCCTCTGCGCTTTATAAAAGCACCAAATTATGTCCGAGTTATGCGAACGACTATAGTGGTTCCAATGTTTAAAGACATCTTATGGTATCAAAGCCCGTTGATATCGCCCTCCTCCTTTGTCCAGGCTTCGGAATGGCACCACCCGAGTACGGCAGAGCGGGGTTATACGAGTGAGTAGTAGTAGTAGTTCCTCAGTTTAACGACATCTTATGGCATCAAAGGCCGTTGACGTCGCCCTCCTCCTTCATCCAGGCTTGGGACTGGCACTATCCGCAAACAAGACAGTGGCGGTAGATTTAAGATGTAAATAAAGCTGAAAGAAGCGATTTAAAGGTGTCTAAAATGAGCTAAAAGTCTTAGCAGTTACCAGAATTTACCATCCTACGGTAATCAGAGCCTTTGACATTGACTTTATTATCTCAATACTGCTGATAAATTTGGAAGATAAAAAATGTGTATAAAATACGCTAGTTTAATAATGTAAGATGTATTCGGCTTCAGAGGCTTGTTATAAGATCGACGTCAACGGCCCTGGTTCTCACAACAAACTGGTGTCTGATGCACTAACTAAAGGTAAAAGTTTCGTTTCGACACCTTTAAATCGTTCTCACCGACTTTATAAATTCGTCGGTTTTCGTTCATTTGCTAGATTCTATCAGCGGTAATGCTTGTACTGCGAGGTCACGGAAACCAGGGACGTCAGCGACAAGATGTCGCTAAGCGCTGAATACTATTTAACAGCATAAGCAGCCTTTATTCAGTGCATTGGCGGATATTGTTATTCTATGATATTCGGTGGGTCGGAGTGGCTCCAACCCAGTTTTATTCCCTGAGTCATCCACATCACTGTCCCTTCTACTTTCGATATAGGCTATAAAGACCGTTCCTCACCATCTCTACTACTAGTTGCGAGTTAGTAGTAGTTCCTCAGTTTAACGACATCTTATGACATCAATGGCTGTTGACGTCGCCCTCCTCCTTTATACAGGTTTGAGACTGGCTGGCACTACCCGA
The DNA here is from genome assembly GCA_964023275.1 of Norana najaformis. Taxonomy (NCBI): domain Eukaryota; kingdom Metazoa; phylum Annelida; class Clitellata; order Crassiclitellata; family Hormogastridae; genus Norana; species Norana najaformis. The sequence continues at coordinate 2,852,310 of OZ029920.1, read as the reverse complement.
CTAAAGGCAATGGCGGAGATGGTTGCGGAGTTATTAACGAACATCAGTAGGGCACAATTTGGGAGGAGCTAGTATCGCTAGCATTCAGTGTTAAACCACATCGCGTATCAAGACGCCTCTAGGCGTGAGGATTCCGGTTCGCACACCAATAGCTGTTACGTTTAGACACCTTTAAATCGTGTTTTCCAAAAATACATAATCCTATAATCTCTGAAATAACTATAATCACCCTTGAGTCATTAGTAAGAAGACCACTTTGAATTGAATGGTGTACCTGTCACCATACTTTTAAAACAGACATCTACACTAAACATGTGGTCATGTGTTACTGAAAGGTGCTAACATCAGCTGGCTATGTGCAATTTACACATCTAAGTTAACATTAACTGTTTATGTGGTATTTGAACAGCCTCTTAATTCTGGCAGATAACATGTCATTTGAAATAGAGAAACAGTGGTATGGTTAATTTCATTTGGAAAATTTGAACATCAGTTGGTAAATGTTTAGAGATGCATTCACGTCGATTGGTTAATCACCATAATTTGCATTAGCGTTGGTGTTAATTGCGTCTTGTAAATGGTGCCTATATTTAGTTCCAGTTTGGTTTCCATGATTTTTTGTGTATAATTTGTTGTCTCATAAAAAAAACATTGATCAAATGACACAAAACTCCGCCACTGCCCATCCGGCAAACCAAAAAGGCAGTGTCGGATCCAGTACAGCGTTTCCTCCATACCTAAGGTAGTGGCCTCTCCTGAATATTCAATGAGAAAACGGACACTATGGGACAGTGGTGATAAAGAACGGCCATTTTACCCTATATCGAAAGTTGAAGAGGGAGTGATGTGGGTTTCACAGCGCATAGAATGCGTTGGAGTCACGCCTCTCCAATGACTATCATACAAATTGCGATCTGCAGTGTTTAGTGATATCTTACAGCTCTGGTGGCTGTTAACACCGACCTTACTCAGCTCAAAACAAAGACCTGAACGTCGATTGAAGAAAACGAACATTATATATAGATATGGGTAGACAAGATTTAAAGGTGTCTAAATGTACCCAAGTTTTCGTAGGACCACTTGTATAGCTATATCGAAACCGGCCGTAACTTATCTTACAAAAAATTGTTAGTGGATTTGGATTCCCTTGTCATTCGCCACTTTAAACGAATAAATTGTATAAAAAGACGGTTTAATGGGGTAAATTAGGGTCGACTTTAACCACCCAGGTAGCCGCAAGAAGTCTTTAGAAACTAGTTACTACTAATAATATAAACCTAAAGTATGACACTTTTTATTCGGTTTTTAGAAGCCATAGCTGCCTCGTTTTCTCAATCAGTTGTGTCAGATTAAACTTGAAACGTAAGGTTACGTCGGTATCAACAGCCTTGGCAGGCACAAGTCGTTTAGCGCTCGATTCTATTAATAATACTAGGTTACGCTTAGACACCTTTAAAACACGTTTATAAAATGCTATATATAAGAGTCAACCAATGTGTCGATATCTTGTATCTTAAGAAATGTGAAAGTCAACGGGTCTGGCATCCACACCATGTCGTTAACTAATGGAAAATAGTGGTTTTCAAAAAGCAGTGATGCTAAAAGATGTCGTTAAACACTGGAACTACTACTAACCGTTACTGTTGAAGAAGCAATAAGATCTATGATGATGGTGAATACTCTACAGTGTTTACCGCAGCTCTCTATGCCTGCGAGACACGGACAAAGAAAAGGACTGACCAAGATAAAATACGGGCATTTCGAAATGTATTGTTATGGGAGAATATTACATTCGAATTGGACAATGAAGGTGACAGATTTGGATGTTCGTAAAAGATTGAACATAAAGGAAGATCTAATAAAAACAACAATGAGACAAAACTGGGTTTATTCGAACCCATGTTATGCAGAATGGACAAAAGCAGAAAATTAAAAGTTGTGATGATGGGAACTATGGATGGAAATGAGCGACGAGGAAGACCTAACAGAGAGTGGATGGACGATATCAAAGATTGGTGCCAGAAGGATTCAAACAGCTTGAGCAAACTGGCAGAGGACCGCAGAGTATGGAAACAGATGATAACATGTACATTCGACACCTACCGGCTCTCTGTCCATCGATTTTTATGATCATGATGAAAACTGTACAAAATTGTTTCCAATCGACGTCAAAGGACTTTGATGCCATAAGATGTCGTTAAACTGTGTCCCTAAGCCTACTGCCCTACTCGGGTGGTGCTGGTGCCAAGCCTGGAAAAACGACAAGGGCGAAGCTATCAAGTTATAAACATAAACCACACACAGATACACGCGCACACACACGTACACGCGCCAACGGGCACAAGCTCATTAGTTTCTTCGATAGTTTGAAAAAGCTTTTTTGTCTAAAATTCCCGCTGTTTTCTAAATTTGCCCTACCGAGCACATGGGGCTGTTTTGAGTAAACCTCTAGTACCTGAATTCTAATGAATTCTAAGTTAAACTAACCCAGCCAAGTGCTAGCATCAACTAGCATGACCGCACTGATAGTAGTAGTTCCGCAGTTTAACGACAGCTTATGGCATCAAAGGCCGTTGCCGTCTCCCTCCTCCTTTATCCAGGATTGGGACTGGCACTATCCCCCAAACAAGGCAGTGGCGGAGTTAACCGCGCTGATGGATTGAAAATGAGGAATATATAAGTACCTGAAATGCGACTTAAAGGTGTCTAATTTAACATTCGTAATACTTCTAGGTATATCGCACGCGCAAGATATAATCGATGGCGTCTTCTGTAACTTACCTTAAAAGAAATAGTTCGTGAATATGTGTTATAGATGTAGATCATAATAACTGATAATAGCCATTGCTGCTCCACTCTCTGGAATGAACTCCCTCCAGAATTACGACAATTATATTATCCATCTGGGTATATTACCTGATGGGGCGCTATATAAATGCTTTGAATTAATGATTCAATGAACTGACAAACAAACCATCACTTCATCCCTTGCCTTCTCTGCGCTGGCTTCCACTGAAAACTGAAAACACTCCTCCCTATGCAGAATCTCTCCTGATTCATGTGTCGCAAAACAATGGAAACTACTACTGATTTTCGTTCGATCGCATGCAAACTCGTCTACAGCCTTTAGTCGGGTGGTTCCAGTTCGAAGCCTGGATGAAGGATGAGGGCAACGCATAACACCTTCGTTATAACACAGCATCGTTAAACAGAAACTGCCTATCCTACCTACAGTAATTGCTGCGAATTTCACAAAACAAGGTCTCTATTAGATGAAGTCGACGTCAGTGGTCTTGGTGGCCACTAGATAAATGTAAATGTAAATGTGGAGGTTTTCTATAACGACCTTGTGGCATCGACTCCGTTCATTTCTTTGTGAATTAATGGAGTGAGATACTTCAACACCGTTCCCCCTTTGAATGGGCGCCACACCATTTTAGGTATCGGTGAAGGACCATGCTAGCTCGAAATTCAAATATCTTAAATTTAGCCGCTATCGGTAGGCGAAATTCTTATGCACAGAGGAACCTTGACCAACACTCGCAGTCCATTTTCGTTTGTAGTTCCTCAGTTTAACGACAGCTTATGGCATCTAAGGCCGTTGCCGTCGCCCTCCTCCTTTATCCAGGCTTGGGACTGGCACTACCCCCAAACAAGGCAGTGGCGGAGTAGGAGGGTGAGCTTTATGTATAACTTTGAGCAAAAGTGATTTTAAGGTGTCTAAGCGCAAACTAATTACTATTAATAGAATCGAACGTTTAACGACTCGTATCGTATACAGTTGCAAGAAAACCAGAATCTGACATAGTAGCAGTTTCCATTGTTTAACGACACCTAATGACATCAAATGCCGTTGACATCGATTGGAAACATTTTGTTCAGTTTTCATCGAATATGAGAAGTATATAACTCGTGAAGAGCGATTTAAAGGTGTCCAAACGCAGTATTACATAATTATCATTAGTGTTCTGAGTTGAACGACATCGTACATCAAGACGCTTCTGAGCGTTAGGATTCTGGTTGGAATACAGAGAGTGGCTAAATTTCTGAGATTTGAATCTCCGTCTAGCACTGTCAGTACACCACTACACGGGGACCTTGATTTGCGAGGCGCCCATTCAAACGGGCAGCGGTGGTGTAGGACCTCACCCAACAAATTCACTGAAATTTGAACAGGGTCAAGGACATATAGTTGTAACAGAAAAACGTGTACATTTGTATTTGGATTTATTTTTGCGCCTTCCAGGGCCGTTGATGTCGACTTTACCTTATAGACCTTGGTTTGTGAAATTGTCAGCGATTAAATAGTTTCTGTTTAACGACGCTGCGTGATAACGAAAACGATTAGCTTCGCCCTCCTCCTTTGTCCAGGATTCGATCTGGCAAATCCAGACAAAAGGCAGTGGACGTGTTTGCAAGCGATTGAACGAAAATGCACGACGGTTAGTAGTTTCCATAGTTAAATGACATCTTTCCACAGATTTGACTTCAAACTTTTATTAAATGGCTCTAGTAGTTCCGCATTTAACGACAGTTTATGGCATAAAAGCCCGTTGCCGTCGGCCTCCTCCTTTATCCAGGCTTGGGACTGGCACTACCCCCAAACAAGGCAGTGGTGGAGTTTAAATGCCTAAGAGCGTATATAATTTATATATAAAATAGAACAAGAGTGATTTAAAGGTGTCTAAGCGTAACGTAATATTATTAATAGAATTCACGGTAATTATTATGGCTCCCCGTGATATGGATTTCGACGTTACCTAACGTTTATAGTCTAAGCTGCAGCTCGTGGTTGAAAAAAGAGGCACTGATAACGTGGAAAAACTCTAAAAGGTAACCTAACATTATTTGAAGTCATTTTTAGCTATATCCAGTTTCTAAGGACTTCTTTGCAGCTGCCGTGGTGGTTAAAGTCGATGAAGGCTTTTTAGACTCCAGGGCCGCTCTCGTCTTAGTAATAGTAATCTGTCACTGATGACAATTACAGAAAGAAACTAGAGATGTATGTGTAGTTGCATCAAAGGCCGTTGATGTCGCCCTCCTCCTTTATCCTGGCTTGGTACTGGCACTACCCAGCTTGGTTAAAGGAGGAGGGCGACGCAGTGCAGAGGTTGTAGTAGTAGTAGTTCCTATCATTTAACGACATCTTATGGCATCAAAGGCCGTTGACCTCATTGGGAAATTTTGTAGAGCTATCACTGTTAGGCAATAATTATTAGCATGGAATGTATAACGACATCTTGCGGCTGCCAGGGCCGTTGACTTCAACCTTTGCTCACGCTTGACCTTTGGCAATGTGTCGAAAGTACCTTCGATTGTATTTAAAGTGAAATAAAATTATTGTGTATGAAATTGCCAAATTTGTATTGGGTTTTTGATAAGAGTTTAATTTGCATGATTGTGTGTTTTGGATATTAATTTGCAGGAGCGTTGTTCTCCTTTGTAGATGGCATGAATTTGCAAATTACCGACTGTTGGAGATGGCTTTCAAATAAATATAAGAAAGCAGGGTAGTCTTGGTTGAGCCGTGGATGAGTGAGCTTTAAATGCTTGACTTTGTCTGCTGCTGTAGGTGCATTGTTCGAAATACATTGTCTTTGATTCGGTTCTTAGATACTAAAGTTGATTGATTGTCTAGGCCCAGGCCTATAAGTAACCAGAAAACAATGGTTGACTTTGTCATAAAAGAAGGTTTAGTGAATAATCTACACAGACGAAAGGTTCAATAATCACCAAAAATGTTACACTACATGTTGATATTTAAGAAGTTTGTAATTCTGTGTCTACCAATATATCATACTATTTTACTGTTATTTCTAGTTGTTAACATTCTTAAATATAATGCAAGCATTATTTAATAAGAACTTTAAATACTAAATGCATTCTTTGAACTGTTGTCACCGAACTTTGTAATCATATGATGACAATAAACGATTGAATCATCATCATTGCTTCATAGATACGATCATTTACGACAACGAGTTCATATAAGGTCGACGTCAACCGCTCTGGCAGCCACAAACTCCGCCATTGCCTTTAGTCTGGTAGTGTACGATGTTGCTAAACACGTCGTACTGCGAGCGTTAGGTTACGCATAGACACCTTTAAATCGTTTCTTTGCGATATTATATATAACTAATTTGTGAAATAGATGTTTTAAAACTCCGCCACTGCCTTGTTTGGGGGTAGTGCCAGTACCAACCCTGGATAAAGGAGGAGGGCGACGGCAACTGCCTTTGATGCCATAAGCTGTTGTTAAATATTGGAACTACTAATAGTACGAATAATATTAGGGTCTGTTTAGATACCTTTAAAATCAATTCTTCCAACGATATATATTTCTACATTACATTATGTAAGTATTGCTCCAATTACTAGAATCCTAACTCCGCCACTGCCTTGTTTGCGGGTAGTGCCAGTCCCAAGGCTGGAAAAAGGGAGAGGTCGACGTCAACGGTCTTTGATGCCGTAGGAAGTCGTTAAACTGAGGAGCTACTAGTAAATCTACTACTAAATCCTTCACTCACAATTGCTCAGCGCCATTGATTGGCGTTTGAAAAATGCATCAGCAATCATGATAATAATGACGATGGCCTTTGGAAACCTATGATTCCGCGAAGCCCTGAATAGGAAGCAAGGCATTAAAATTGAGACTACTAACAACATTAGACACCTTTAAATTGATTTATCCGACGTTATATCAAGCTCGATTTAGCCGGGAAAAATCACTAGCGTTTGTGTTGAAAGTTGTTGTCGCTATGAACGGCTTTGGCAGCCACAAGTCGCCATCGAAAAGAAAAAAAACTAGGACTAGCTAACCACGAGCGAAGTAAGTCATCGATGAGAACTAGATGTGTCTTAAAACGACGAAATGGTTCCACGATAAAAGTGACCTCCTCCTCCGTCTCCTCCTCCTCCTCCTCCTTTTTTCCTCCTCCTCTTCCTCCTCCTCATCCTCCCTCTGAACTTCTTCTCAAACATTCCATTGAATTCTATTACCACCCGAGTGCGAACAACGTCGGATGAAGCGATTTGATGTGTGTGTGTGTGTTTGTGTGTGAAATCGGTGGATTGAACGGCCTAATCATTCAGGGAAGTGTTTGGGTTAAAGTGATGAAGTAATATTGATTGAAACTAGGGGCTAACTGATGCGAAAAGAAAGGAGGGAGTGAGAGAAGGTCGGGTCAATGGTGAACAGACCACGTGATCTTAATTAGGTGTTTGATTATTTAGCTGCTTAGACATGTCATTGGCATGCTATGGTGGTTATTCTATGACGAACAGAAATTCTAATTCCAATGACAACTTTACTCTGATTTTACGCATTTCGATTTTGAACATCTGGGGCTATGTTAGATGTTTCTTTGAATTCGCTGTCGTTTTACTCCAAAATATATACTTTAATCAAGTTACAATATATTATATAGATTCTCGTAGACGTTTTTTTAACTTAATTTCTTTTTAAATTAAATCAAATAAAAATATAAATGTAAATTTAAAAATAAAAATGTAAATTTTTGAAAAGTAAGTTTGTATTAGACTGCAAAACTGTTCAATGTGGATAATGGAAATAATTTTGCAGGGTTTTAGGTTTTTAAAAATCCTGAGAACAGTCTTTGTTAACTCTTCTTTGTTTAGCGACATCTTGTGGCTGCCAGGGTCGATCAGTCGACCTTCTGTTACATATGATCAATGGGCATTATAAGGCTTTTGAACAACTGCGTCGCGATGAGTAGGTTATAAATCGTCGGATACGTCTATTTAACGGTGTCTAATCAGAAACAATGATTGCTAGTAATCCAATAGTATTCTGTGTTTAATGACATAGTGTAATCGTAATCTCGAGATTTCTGCAACGCCCAACGAAAGCTAAGTCGCAGAAACTAGCTTATTCACAGGCGCTCAGTCAAAACAAAATCGATAGGCGAAAGGGTTCGGTTCCAGGTCAAGATCCAGGAGTCAGGCAGTCAAGACAGTCGGACTGCTACGGTGGAAGAAATATTTTGCTGTCAGGGCAAATGCTCTTCCGCCCTAACACTTCGCCCTCTCGTCACCTCGTATTTAAAATTTGGAAATCGCTTCATAGCCAAGGCACCCCTATCTTTCCAGATAATAAACTTCTCCCGCCAGAATAACGACATTTATGACGTCGACCATACCTTACCCTTAGTCTTGTGATGCCTGAAATATAGACATTTGTTTGGACAACTTAAATCTTTTTCTTTCAAAAGTATATATTTCTTATTTTCGTTCGTTGCTGACATCCCTCATCTGTTCCTTAATGGAAAGTCGACGTCAACGGATGTGGCAGCCCACAAATGTCGTTAAAAACTTGAATTCTGTATGTGCGTGTAGTTTCTCTTTAACGACAAATAATAACACAGATGATTAGTGTCGCCCTCCTCCTTTATCCAAGCTTCGGTCTGGCACCATCCAACTAAAGGCACGACTTTAATTATTTTTAATTATAATTTACAACTGAAATCCTTGACAAAATAGCGTTCAATTGTGAGAAAGTGAGAGCAATCAAAACATGTCTCTGACAGTAATAACATTATCCAGTTCTACCAACATCTTTTGGCTGCTTTCGGGTATGTTAAAGTTCGGCTACAAACCCCGCCAATACTGCCTTAAATCGAGTGGCGCCAGTCCCGAGCTTGGATAAAGGCGGAGGGCGACATTAATCGTCTTTGTTATGACACAGCGTCGCTAGACATAAACTTCTTCCAATCGCAGTTGGTTCACGCCAACGGACAGAGGGAGCCACAGATGGCTGGAACGGTGAATTATTGTCCCACCGTGTAAATCAGAACAAGACACAATTTTATGGATCATCCATTCAACTATATATGCACCTGATTATATTCGACATATGAATGCTCTGAATGAATGAACGAACAAGTGAATAAATTAATTGCAATATCTGGTTCAGCCTGCTGTATTAACTCCTAGAGTAAAGGTAGATTTTTCAATCGCGCCATTTTATGATTTTCAATTTGATAACACTGTGTAACAGATGTTTCGAAAAGTTTTGTTTCACTTTTGTTTTAATGTTTCTTTATGAAGTTTGACATGCTGAATACGAAAATCACATTACTTTTTGTGTAACATCAAAAGTGTTCATAAAAACTAAAAAAGTGTTTACAATTGAAACAAGCTAATCTGTTATTACTCATGCATAGAAATTACATGGTTCTTGCATAATATTGAGCTAACAACAACAGTATAACATAAGCAGTTACTAAATGTGAGTCGTCCAAAAACTTCAGAAGTGGACGTTGGGTCGTTTTTGTCTTTTATGACCAGAACTGTCTTCACGAACCAAGTTCACATCATCGCTTCGTTCCACATTCCCTGATATCTTTCCACCATCAACTCTATGTCTTGATGAAACCGTTCTCCATGTTCCTCACTACCAGCCCCAAGATTTGGTCTATAGAAGTCGAGATGCGAGTTTAAGTAGAGCAGCTTGAGTGACATTCTGCTTCCTAAACTACAGTTACTATCAAGCAGTTCTTCAACAAGATCCTCGTAGTTTTCGGCTTTGTTGTTACCCAGAAAAACAGCGACAACATTCTTAAATACACCCCAGGCTCTCTTTTCCACCTGTGTCATTTTGTTCTATAGAGTTTCTGATGTAAACATCTGTTTCAACTGTGGTCCAACAAACACTCCAGCCGTCACTTTAGCATCAGATAGCTTGGGGAACATTGATCGCAGTTCTTTAAATGTTTCGCCGTTGCGATCCGATGCTGTAACGAACTGCTTTATCAATACTAATTTGATGCGAAGTGGAGGAAGCAGAATTTGATTCACAGGCACGAGAACATCATGTTTCCATTCCTTCAGTATGGACGCCAATAGTTCTGCAGCAGATTTAGGAAGATTCGAGTCCCTGACTAGATCAGCAAGTTCTTGCTGATGTGGAAAGTGAGGTTCTCCCCGTGACCAATCTTCTTTTTGGTCTTCCGATGTATCTGACGTTTCGATGTCCGATTCATCTGTGAATTCACCAGCTGGAGGAACCGGAATAGGCAGGTGTTCATCATGCGTTACTGGTCCAATAGATGATGGTATTTTTGGATAAAATAGTTTATTCTTATCCTCTGTTTTTTTGTGACTAGTTAAGTCTACCATGCAGAAGTAACAGTCGTTTAGATGGTTCGTCGGTTCTCGCCAGATTCTTGGAATCGCAAACGGCATATATCTCCGGCTATCTCGCATCCATCTTTCGAGCGTAGATTTACAACAACCACGGATTACATGAAGTGCCCATGACTTGTCCTGGTCACCAATCGGCATGCCGAAGTACTTCTCTTATGCGATGTAATATTAGGTGCCTCTCGAAATAGTACATTTTACTTGTGTCGGATCAACATCATGTCCACACACATAACAAAAACAGTCAGCTACTATCTTGCAATGCCTAAAGGACATTATTATAGTGGTAACTGATATGTCACTGTCACTGCTATTTAAGTACTGTCGGACAGACAAAACGCAGGCTTTATAAACCCACAAGGAAGGTTCGACTAGAATGTTCGAGAAACTACACGAAGAATGTTAAACAATGTTATGGAATGTTCCACAAAGTACTAGTATATTATAGACTATTCAAGAATGTTTCAGAAACTTCATATTTGAAAAAATGTAAAGTTAGTACAACCACTAATCTGTACTAAACCAATATATTTCATAATTAGTGATAGAATATCTAAAAATTAACTTGACCTAAGTATATACCAAAATATTGATCCTACGTGAAAATAAATAGTACCATAGTAATTAGCACCACAGAATTACACAAGAAAGATAAAAAAATTCAGTTAAACAAATTTTCGTTACACAGTGTAATACTGTAATACTAAGCTGTGTCGTTTCGATTGAAGTTATTGGAGGAAAAATCCAACGGAATTTTAAAAAAATGAAACTAACCGTTAATTGGGTTTTGTATAAAGTTAGAAAATACGATTTAAAGGTGTCTAAGCATCGCCTCGTGATATTACGATAGCGCTGAAAGTTATTTCTTTCTCTTAGAACAGATCTCGGTCAGAGGCCAACAGAACATAAAAGTCCGAGAACAAGAAAACGTGACGTAATGTAATTACTGTAGCCACCTAGTGAATGAATTTGAAATCAATTTAGAAGCGAATTCCCCCATTGAAGACTCAAGAGTCAGTCGTGTGCAAGTCATGAAGTGTAAGCGACTTCAACTTTTTAGCCTCGGCGTATGGGGCCTCGTTTAATGCCATTCTTTCGTGTTCCCACTGACAATGTACAGCTAGAGTACTTATTTTATGTCCCGCTCGTTAGGGGGCGCAAGTAATTGTAATTTTAATGACGACAATTTATATAGCATAGTAAGTAGCAGGCTTATTCTATGGTACTATACAAAGTCAAAAGTCAGCTCAATTATTAAGAGTTATGAAGTAAATATAATTTCACCTGCACTTTTGGACTCCCGAATGGATGCCGGAAGACTGTTCCAGGCGCAAGGGCCAGCGACCCGAAAACCCCGATCACCCATTCTAGTCTTAGTTGCCGGTACAAATATATTGGCGGACTTTGATGATCGCATTCGCTGTCGGTTGGGGTCATCAGATGGTGGCCTGATGCTGTCTGCAAGATAGCATGGTGCTCAGTTGTTCAGACATTTGTACGCAAGAAGGCAAAGTTTTAATTTGTTTTCGATGTGCAGGATGAAGGGTATTACATGCAGAAGGAAGGGTAGCTTTCCCCATTGATTAAAACCTGTCTCTAACAAAATATATCTTTTCCCCATAAACAATTTTAAGTCCTGGGAATTCACAGTAACAGTTCTGATTAGCCCGACATCGACGCGTGCAGGGAGGTCTAGGCAATTAACCCAGTTTCCACCTAAATAGAATTTTTCGGCGTCTTTTCAGATTTCCCGTTAGAATTTGCGAAAAGGGGTCACCCTGTTTTTCGGATGCACATCGATGTTGCTTAAAAAGCAACCATCGGTTGAAGTTTGAGCATTCTGACAGTGGCGCTATAGAAATTCTCCGATTATTTTTTTAGATAAGCAAAAGGCTGCAGAGGTTGCAGAAAATTCGTTCAATGAATCAGTTGGGTCTCTTTGTTAAGGCATTGTTACCCTAGTAGTCGTAGTGTCCAGATTTTAACTACTTCTTTTGACCGCCAGGGCCGTTCTCATCGACTGTAATTAACACAATACAACTTTTTATTTTGCATAATAATTCTGTGTTTAAACACATCTTGCTGCCAAAGTCGTCAAGTATTTCCTCGGAAGTTAAAGTGAATTGACCAAAGCGATTAGACAAAATGTAAATAGCGTCGATGAAAGCGAATAAAAGGTGTGGGCCATTTGAATAAAAGCGGCGACCCAACGCCAACGAGACATTATATAATGCCGCAATAAGTGGCAGAAAGTTGTGTGATCAGAAGCTTTATATTTAAAATTTTATACTTATATTTATGCAAAGTAATTATTCGTGACTTGTGGTTTATAGTAGTAGTTTCCAATGTTTAATGACATCTTAAAGAATTAAAGGCTGCCGAAGTCTATTGTGAAAATTTGTCTATTGTGTTTTATCACAGGAGAGTTAACCACATAATGGAACATATATTTACTCATCCATGCCGGCCGTTAACTCCCCTATATTTTAGAGGGAGGGAGGGAGGGAGGGAGGGAGGGAGGGAGGGAGGGAGGGAGGGAGGGAGGGAGGGAGGGAGGGAGGGAGGGAGGGAGGGAGGGAGGGAGGGAGGGAGGGAGGGAGGGAGGGAGGGAGGGAGGGAGGGAGGGAGGGAGGGAGGGAGGGAGGGAGGGAGGGAGGGAGGGAGGGAGGGAGGGAGGGAGGGAGGGAGGGAGGGAGGGAGGGAGGGAGGGAGGGAGGGAGGGAGGGAGGGAGGGAGGGAGGGAGGGAGGGAGGGAGGGAGGGAGGGAGGGAGGGAGGGAGGGAGGGAGGGAGGGAGGGAGGGAGGGAGGGAGGGAGGGAGGGAGGGAGGGAGGGAGGGAGGGAGGGAGGGAGGGAGGGAGGGAGGGAGGGAGGGAGGGAGGGAGGGAGGGAGGGAGGGAGGGAGGGAGGGAGGGAGGGAGGGAGGGAGGGAGGGAGGGAGGGAGGGAGGGAGGGAGGGAGGGAGGGAGGGAGGGAGGGAGGGAGGGAGGGAGGGAGGGAGGGAGGGAGGGAGGGAGGGAGGGAGGGAGGGAGGGAGGATTAGGCCTAGTAGTCGTGGCGAATGTTAGCGCCTTCTAACACCTGTCAAGGCCGTCGACATCGATCTCGTCTAACATATACAGCTTTTAATAACAGAACCGAATGATTCAAAAAAGAGAAGTAGTCGGATAAACGGTTGGCCCAATATCAACAGAAGTCGTTTTAACGTCGACCTAATTGTATTTTCAAGGTAGTTCGTTTTTACCATCCATTGGACATAACGTCGGAATAGGCGATTTAACTCTGGAAACTAATCGCTCTGCCTCTGTCTTTACTCAGGTGGTGTCAGTCCCAACTCTGGATTAAAGAGAAGGTCGACGCTAACCATCGTTGTTATGACACAACTTCGCTAGATGCAAACTACTACCAATCGCTAGGATGGAAGTAAGAATTAAATCGCTTTTTCCAAAGTTTTGCATTCCTCATTTTTGTTCAATCGTTAGGTTAAGAACAAGAATTAAACGTTTGGCATGGCACGAAATGTGCGTTTTGTGTTCAAAATTAAGCTGAAGTCTTCGGCTCTGGCCGCCAAAGGATGTCGCTGAACACTCGATGCCCCAAAATAGCAGGTTCTCTTTGGACACCTTTAAATCGATTTATTCAACGGTATATATAGAGTTAAACTGAGGAAATACTAACTAACCGCTAGGTTGACTCAGCCGCTGCCTTGTTTGGGGGTAGTGCCAGTCCCAAGCCTGGATAAAGGAGGAGGGCGACGGCAACGGCATTTATGCTATATGTTGTCGTTAAACTGAGGAACTACTACTAACCGCTAGATGTCTACTCAAGACCCATATAATATACGGGGAATGTCGGTGTTAACGACTCTTGCAACCAGAAGATGTCGTTAAAAATAGGATAATGTAATTACTGTCAAGAAATGTCCCAGACAGCTGACACTATGTCGCTATATTGTCATGGATTATAATTATAAGTACTGGTAATGAATAGCTATTTAAGAAAGTCCTGCTTTTAGTCGGGTAGTGCCAGTCTGAAGCCTGGATAAAAGAGGAGGGCGATGCTAAACAACTTCGTTATGACTCAGCGTCGTTAGACAGAAACTACACTGTGTCCGGAAAAATTCCAAGGCTCTAAAATATGAATGAAAAAACTATAGTAGATAATAATCAATTTAAAAATTTAAAAACCTCCAAACAGTCCGGACTTAAATCCTGTTGATTATAAAATTTGGGGAATAATGCAGGAGAAAGTATACAAGACAAAGGTCAGAAACATCGAAGAACTCCGCGAGCGAATTGTTAATGCTTGGGATGAACTTGATCAACTGGTCGTCGATGCTGCTGTTAGTCAGTGGCGTGTACGTCTCGAAGCTTGCGTTGAAGCCAATGGCGGACATTTTGAACATAAATTATAGTTCAATAATATTTCAGGATTAAACTGATTTTGGAATTTTAAAAATCGATTAATGTTTACTAATTATTTTCATATTTACCGTAAAGTCTTGGAATTTTTCCGGACACAGTGTAGATGCCATCACAATGTTGGATCTAACAGATGACAGGTTGGCTGCGACAATTTCAAATGTTGTAGGTTCAAAGTCAAAAGGTATTCTCCTAGCTTTAAACGTGTCTCGATGTATTATTGCAACTCCTCCAAAAATGCGTCTAACCCCGAGATGCCCTTCCGTGCCCCAGCAGCAGCCATACCGTCTCAGGAACCGCAGGGAGGTCGAAGCCGAGAAGAACGAGACACATCAATACATTTGTAACCAGGTGAAGTAATTAGCCGCAAAGTGATATCGTTTCAATCCTCATGATGAGTTTCACACAGGGCTAGCACATCTAAATCATGCTGCTGAATAATAATCTGCAGCCCAGCAGATTTGTTTTTCGCTGAGTTTACATTTAGGCATCCTGCCGTGACTCTACTACCAACGCGATGGTCAGCCTCCCTTGGTGGTCCATGGTTAAGAGTTCCAGAATTCTCAGATCGAACAATTTTTCTATGCGGTGTTCGAAATCGTTTCTCTAGCCATATTTGTAGTTTAAACAGTATTTTCCGAACCTGTCGCTCAACGGAATACACACCAGAGCGCAGTGACAGTAACTGAGTTCGCGTGTAAACAAGCATTAACGGTTGAGAATTTCTACCCACAAATATTCAAAAATAGAGCAACGGATAAAATCCAGAGAAAGATTGCTGGAATCTTTGAATAATCCGTAGTGATTGCAACATAGTTTTAGAAAGGAACGTAAGTATATTAATCATAGAAACGATGAAATATCGCTAATTTTCGAACTATAATAAGGTCGCTGCAAACACGCGCCGAAGCGCTCATGACGTCACTCGTTGCACTTAAACACCTTTAAATCGTTTCTTTACTATATTATATATAACAGTTTCGCTAAATAATGCCTCCAGATTGTTGACAGGTACTGTAAGTTTGATGTTAATTAGCCAATGAGAGCCGTAAGGTGTCGCTAAACACTGTGCAACGCAATGTATGTAACTTGGTGGAGTTGAATGTCATTGGTATGCCCTAAACCACCAACACCTTAACATCGGATTCAGTCTAGGCTAAAATGGCCGTTCCGTAAGACCTCTGGGCCGTAGTGTCCTGTATCTCAATTGAAGATTTAGGACTAGCCGCTTCGTTATGGGAGGCAACAGGATAAAGGTCATTCTAGGGGTTAGACTCTACCTCTTCCACGGAACCCGGATGGACAACGTCCCAAGGATGGCTTTGCTGAGAACAGATTTCGTTCCTTTAACCGCAAGAGTCGTTCCCTTTATATGTGCTTTCTTTACTAGGGGTTTTATCTTCACCACCTTTCTACATCTCGTAACTCTGAAACTATCGCCATTAATCGATGACACGAGTAGTTCTCTAAGTTCCTGGGAAAAGGAAATCTTATGAACAGTCACTGCCTCTTTCGTGCAGGGCACAGCTAGATCATACAAGTCGATGTTGTTACTAGCAGCACGTGACAGCCTTAGTACGACTTAGAATTCAGCTAGCACCGGAATTACTCAATTGGCTCCATATGTTGCGAATTGCGCCTCATTATTCAAAGCTCAACGACAAGAGTCGCTAACGTCGACTTTACACTTAACGGTGTGTAAGCCTGTCTGGGGCGGGTGCCTGTGGCCGTGGTCGAACTGGAGAGTGTCATGCGGTCGCCTGCAAAGCAAGCAATCGGCTCGGAGTGTGTCGCCCTGTTGCGTGCAGGGTGAAAACCTGGAACCCCCGACCCAGGGGCGAAGGGCGAGGGCACTACAGCAGACTCTGAACTGGTGACGGACACTGTATCGATATACTTGATGGACGAGTGTCTTGTGCATGAGTCCGCCTCCGGGCCACTCCCGAGAGGGAGGAGGTTTTGCCCAGTGCTAACTGAATAAGTCAAAGTGAAGAAATTCAAAAAGCGCCGGGCAACAGCCTGGAGTGACTAGTACTCTCTTAAGGTAGCGTGTAAGCGTGATCTTATAGTAACAGAATCGTTCGTTTAAAGGCTTCCAACTGCAAGGGCTGTTGATTTCTACGCTACCTAACGTTTTTAGGGTAACATCGGTCACATGTACCCATAGGTGCTTCCCTTCCTTGAGACGTCTATTCATCGCAATTTACGATTATTATAGTTTCTGTTTAAAAGTTTTAATTAATGTATTTTATTTTATATTTATATTCAAAATATGTGCAAAGTCTTCCTCGTCACTTTAGCTAGTATTATCAGCTTCTAAAGTTAAACGACATCTCATGGCATACAATGCAGTTGACGAGGATTGGAAGACATTTTTGTAGAGCCTACCCTACCAGGCATTAATTAGTAGCATCGAATGTTTAACGACATCTTGCCTTCAACGTTTCCTCACATCTTAGGTTATAGCAATCAGGGTGCTACCGACGATTAGGTAGGATAGGGTTAACGACGCTGAGTTATAACGAAGTTGATTTGCGTTGGCCTCATCCTTTATCCAGTCTTTGAACTGGCATCACTCGACCGATCAAAGGCAGTGGAACAGTTGCAAGCGATTCAGTGAATATGTGTGATTGGTTTTTGTAACCGTTCTTTAACAACAGGGCGTTTAATTCAACCTTTCCTGACATATAGAAAGCTTTTCAGAAAATGTGAAGATAGAAAGACAATTAGTTATATATAACGTATACTAGTTATACATAATGTTCAAATCCAAGTATTTAAAGGTGTCTAAGTGTAACCTAAGATCATTAATAGAATCGAGCATATAACAAACTATGGTTGCCAGCGCCGTTGACACAATGTAGCCCTAGATTTCTAGTCTAATCTCACACTATTGTTTGAAAAAAATAGGCATTAATAACGTCGAGAAGGCGAAGCTAAAGTGTTAAACCGCTAAACACAGCCTAAAGTCGACCCGGCTTCACCTTACTTTAACCGTCTTTTTATACATTTTATTCGTTAAAAGAGGTGAATGACAAGGGAGCCTATATACGTAAACGATTTATTGCAGGATAAATTACGGTCTACGTCAACGGCTCTGGACGCCGTTTGCTTATAGCGAAACACGTGGTTTTACGAATATGAGGTTACTCTTAGACACCTTTAAATCGTGTTTAGAGGGATTATATATTCCTCTTTCTCGTTCAGTCGATGTTGAGTTAAAAAAACATGAGTGGTATAAGGTCAATGTTAACGGCTAAAACAGCCGCAATGTGTCACAAAATTTTCTCGAAATGGTACCGTTCGATTTGTAGGTAACTTGGAGGATGGGGTAACTCCAACCCAGTTCTATTCCCTCAGTCACCCACATCTCTACACCTAATTTCGGTGTAGGCTAAAAAGATCGTTCGTTACCAATTCTGCCCCTAGTGTCCGTTCTCTCAACTGAAGATTCAGGATTGGCAGCCTCCTTAAGGGAGGCAACGCTTGCTTTAAAGCTTTGTCTCGGCATGCGACTCTACCTCTTACGTTCCCTGTTTGTGTCTTTTTTAACTAAGGACTCTCTCCCTTTCCCTCCCTCTCTCTCTCCCTCTCCCTCCCTCTCCCTCTCTCTCTCTCTCCCTCTCCCTCTCTCTCTCTCTCTCCCTTCCTCACCCTCTCTCTCTCTCTCTCTCCCTCTCTCTCTCTCTGCACTACCATTCAACATCTCGTAACTCAGGAACTACCGCCTTTAATCTGAGACACCAGTCGTTTTCTAAGTTCCTTTCACAAGGAAGTTTTATGAAAGGTAACAACGTCTGCCATTCCAACCCCATCTGAGTTTTGGAATGGTGAATGGCCAGAGTGGACACATGGATCTACCCTCATTATTCATTCTTTGCATTGGCCTTCAAAAGTCGATCAGAAAGTTGATCAAATGACCAGTTTAACCAGTCTTTCTGTGGTTGGACAGAGGCCTACTGTGCTCCACTTGTTCAGGCTGCAATCGCTCTTCAGCGTTCGATTCATTTGCTCAGATAATGTTGGCCTCTACCTTGTAAAGATAGCTTGAAAAATTGACGATTATGCGAAATTGACTACATATTTATATATCGTCGTATAAGAGCGGTTTAAAGGTGTCCAAATGTAGTATTATTAATGTCATTAGTATTCAGTGCTAAGCGAGATCATACGTCAAGGCATCTCTGCGCTTGAGGATTTCGGTTCTCATACCGAATGTATTTAAATTTAAGATATTTTAATCTCGGACTAGCACGGTCCGTACACGGGGACCTTAATAAGCGTGATGTCCATCCATTTAAAACGCGCAGTCGTTGTGAAGGACCTCACACGATAAATTCACTGAAATTTAAGCAGGGGCGAAGACATATAGTCGTTATAGAGAAACACGAACATATACATTTAGTTTTCTCTTTTGGCTACCACCGCCGTTGACATCGACTTTACCCCCTTATGGACCTTAGGTTTGTGAAATTCACTGCGATTAGGTAGGATGGGTAGTTTCTGTTTAATGACACTGTGTAAGAATGAAGATGAATTGCGTTGCTCCCTCCTTTATCCAGACTTCGATCTGTCACCACCAGACTAAAGGCAGTGGAAGAGATCGTTCGATTCATAATAGTTTCCATTGTTTAACGACATCTTACGGCTGCCACGGCCGTTGAATTCCACCTTTTCTCACATTTGATCACAAGCTGCTGCCAATAATTGCAACGAACGGATATGATATATATATATATATAACTATATATATATAACTATATATATATATAGTTATCTGACTGCAATTTGCTTTGTATAGTTAACTGATATATATATATAAACTGAAGTCAGATAACTATATATATATATATTATATATATATATATGTTATTTAACTATACAAAGCAAACTGCAGTCAGATAACTGTGCAAATAACTGCTAATAATAATAGATTATTAGTTAGACACCTTTAAATCGATTTTTCCGATGTTATTATGTTCCCCATTTCTCTTCAATGGCTCGTTAATATAATCAGTGATGATACTGGGTTCTACTATGCAAGTCGGGTTCGACGGCAACAGACTTGGTAGTCATAAGGTGTCTTTAAACAACGAACACTTATATAGAAGCGAAGACCGAAATAACCGTTTGAATGGTCTCAACTGTGGTCTCTCCTCGTGAATTATAGACCGGTGTCTCATCGGATAATTGTCCATAAGATATCTCTGCCAGCAGCTCTGACACCCGGACGACGGCCACCGCTAGAACAACTCACCCAAATGTAAACCGTCGGACATTTCCTGTCGACCTTTGGGGAAGGGTCAACAGGTAAACGAATCAATTTCACTTAGTCGGACGAATACCAAAAACGATTATTCGGTCGAATATTTTTTTGCGTTTAATGGCGGCTGAAGTGGTCGAGAGTCTCAGGGGACCTGTACGACCCAGAAGTAGATCTGTAGGGCTACACGTGTGACTTTGGGAAACAAAGACGTCGACCTTATACTTATTTTCTGGAGAATCTAAAACTGCACTCATCTTACAATTGTACCTTATCGTATCTTTATTTTATTATTCTGGATGTTTCTTTAGTATTCAGCGTTGAACGACGTTGTGATTGGCATGAAGTCTGGCAGACATGGCGGAAATGGCTTGCATTGGTTGAGAAGTTCTTTCGGTTCGCAATTCAGACCAATGCATTGATGATTTGCAACGATTCTGATTGATTAAGAAAAGATCCATTTACCCCAATCAGTCAGTCAGTCAGTCAGTCAGTCAGTCAGTCAGCCAGCCAGTCAGTCAGTCAGTCAGTCAGTCAGTCAGTCAGTCAGTCAGTCAGTCAGTTTGTCAGTCAGTCAGTCAGTAAATGGCAAGTATGATTCCAACCAACGTCAGAATAATGTCGCCGTCAACGACACTGGCAGCCACAAAACGTCGCTAAGCCTTTGATACTACTAGTAATTGGCTGACGTTAGACACCTTTAAATCTTGTTTTTCGTTTCTATATAAACCACATTTTCGTTCATTCGATGGCACTGAAGAACTACAAACCCAAGCCAACGGCCGAGACAGCCATAAGATGTCATATTAAACTGAATATAAAAACGTATACTTATGTGACATAGTTATTATTGAATTGAAACTCCGAACATCGCCTTCCGACTTTACTACAGAGTGAGGCAAGGGTCGTTCGTACAGCTCGGTGATCTTTCGGTGAGGCCCTTGGTCAATGATGCGTGGTTGCGTGGTCGACTCCGTGAAACGACCCTAGGCAAGTTGTTTGTGCAAACTGTTTAACCAGACGCAGACTCCTATAATTCGCTGTTATGGATGTATCGCGGCCACCTATTGGTAACACGTTTGGTCAATGATCATGCGGTTGCGGGTTCGACTCCGTGTAACAACCCTGGACAAGTTGTTGGTGCACACAGTGCCTCTGTCACCAAGCAGTAGAATTAAATTGCTCCAACATGCCATGGGGTGTGGTGGTGGTTCCATGACCCATAATTATTGCAATTATAATATGCTGTATGAACATTAACAAATTTAGGCCTCTCTTAGATATATCTTTAATTTCATTGCCAATTTAATCCAAATGATATATTTCAATAAAGTACTAATATATTATATCGATTGCCATCGAAATTTTTTTGCAATTAAGTAAGTTTAATGTAGAAAAAATATTTTATATTTGACCGTAAAACTGTTGCAGGTGATTATACTGATTCAATTTACTAATGTATAGCTATGGTTTCCCTGTAGCTTTGCTTTCTGTAGATTTGCATTAAACCTTAACATAGAATATATTTATAGGGCACACATCAAGGGTATAAAATGTATTTATTAACTGTAGCTACAGATAATATGTACATTATTTTTATTTTAATAACATAAATTAATTACAAAATCTCACCATTGATTATTCCCTTAATAATATCGAAAGCTTCAAGTTAAACATCCCGAATGGAAAGAATATTTTTAAATGTAAAATCTACCTTCTTTTCATAATAATATTTTTGGCTTAATTTTTTGATATATTGTTTTTTATATGCAAGTAAAATATGTTCTATGGACTATGACACATGGCACTCAGAGCAGACGTCAGTTGGACTTATTCCCATGTTTTTAAGTCAGTTATTGCAGAGGACACGACCCAGTCTTAGTCGTGTAATTTTAAATAAGAGGCAAGCCTGGATAGAGCAGGAGAGCGACGTCAACGGCTTAAGATGCCATAAATTGTCGTTAAACATTGATACTTCTACTATATTAATCGTTATTCAATTCTTCCACACCTTTAATTCGCGTCCTTCGATGCGTTATACTCCTGAATTTCGAATGATTTAAAAGCTGACTCCGGGTGTCCGTAAACAAATTGAAGAATACATAGCTGCAGTGGAAGCTATATAAAGGTGTCTAAGCGTAACCAAAAATTGAAGTATTGCCGTGTTTGACGACATCTTTTGCCGGCCAAGGACGTTGAGATCGACCTGACCTTCACCTGAGAAATTTATCGGGGTTAAAATATAAACTTCTTTTTATTAATATATGGCGTGAAAGTATCAAAATCCATTAAACCTTGTACTTGAGCCAACTGTCATTGGCTATGGCAATGGATTTTCCTGAAAACGCAGAGTTTGGAGTTTAAAACTTCAAAACCTCGCCGAAACACAAGCACACGCATATCATTATATACTTGTGTGTAACCAGGTAAAGAGGGGTACCAGTGTGATCGCTGTGGCAAAGTATTTGCCTACAGGTTCTACACGGACAAACTGTGGTAACCGAAAAAACC
>OZ029920.1:2794955-2827455 GCA_964023275.1 Norana najaformis | reverse complement strand
AAGTTACGGTCGATGGCTAAGGCACTGGCAGCCGTAAGCGATGTTACTGGTACTACGAATATTAAGTTACTCTCAGACACCCTTAAAATAAGTTCTGACAAAATTATATATCTATAATTTCTAATTAATATTCATTTTACCTTCACAATGGGAGAAATTGACGAATGCATATTGGGTATGATAAAAGCGATTTAAAGGTGTCCAAACGAAGCAATAAATTATTACCTAATTAATTCATTAAAAAATGAGCATGGTCGAGATCATGCGGTCGTTTATAGAAAACATGTCCATGTATATTTACATTTATCTTGTGGCTACCAGGGCCGTTGAAGTCGTCTTTACCTTTTAGACCTTAGGTTTGTGAAATTCACAGCGATTAGGTAGGTTGGGTAGTTTCTTGTTTAACGACGCTGTATCATAACGAAGATGATTTGCGTTGCCATCCTTCTTTATCAAGACTTCGAAATGGCACTACCAGACAAAAGGCTTAAAGGTGTCAAAATTTTAAATGTAGGTCATTATTATCGGTTATTATTAGTTGTAGGCTACCCAGTTTCTATGGACTTCTTACGGATGACTGAAGTGGGTAAAGTCGACCTGACTTTACCTCATTAAAACCGTCCTTTTTACATTTTATTCGTTAAAAGAGGTGAGTGACAAGGGGGTCCAAATCTGCTAACGATTTTTTGTAAGATAAGCTACGATCGACGTCAACTGGTAACCGTGTACGATGTTGTTAAACACGTGATACTTCGAAGGATAAGTCACGCTTAGACACCTTTAAATCGTGTTTCAAGAAAATTATATAATCCACATTTTGGTTTAATTACCGATAGACTAAGATAACGCGTATAATCGACTAGTCGGATAAGGTCGATGTGTTAACGGCCATGGTAGCCATAAGATGTTATTAAACACTTTTGCAAAAGCCGCAATTTGTACTTTGTGGGATGGGGTGAATCAAACCCAGTTCTGCGCCTTGAGACATCCATGTGACTGCCTCTTCTACAGAAATGAGAATTATATTACGTCGAAGGGAGCGATTTTAAGGTGTCTAATGGTGGCGCAGATATCTTTCGGGCAACTATCCGATAAGACGCTGGTCCAAAATTTACGGTGGAAAACTTTTACTTGAGACCAATCAAACTGAAATATCGCTGATGGAATTTTTGTTCTTAATGACATTTAACACCGGTTAGACTAGTTTATTTAACACCTTTTAAAAAATAAATAAATAAGATAATTAGGCCTACTTCTTATTTAGTACTTCCTGTGCAGTTCTGCGCATCGGACAACGCAGCTTCTCAATTCATCTCTGTCGACCGCCTGTCTTGCTGCCTCATCACACGATATCTCCAAAGACCTAAGGTCGTCTCTGATCGTCTCTCGCCAGTTCTTCCTTGGTCTTCCACTCCTCTGTTTCCCTTCAGGAATCCAATTCATTGTTTGACTGACTCGCATATCTCTGTACATACGAATTATATGTCCCATCCATTTCAGTCTTCTCTTTCTCATCATATTCTCTAAATCCTTTTGCCTAGTCCTTTCTCATGTAGTTTTAGTTGATATCTTATCAAGCCACGAAATGTGTAGAATTCGTCTTAGCTATCTTTGATGTGCTACCTCAAGTGTTTTCTTGTTTGCCACCGTGATTGGCCAAATTTCTGATCCATGTGATAGTGTAGGCTACTTTAGATAAATAAGATGCCTTAGAATGTAAGGATCTTTTAGAACACCTTTGGATCGTTACATCCAACATTATATTTATTAGTTTCGTTCAATCGCCAGGCCTCTTTGACAGTGTCTAAATATAAGCTAAGCGGATTTTTACCGCTCTGGCAGCCACAAGATGTCGTTAAAACAACGGTAACTAAATGACCTGCCAGCGATACTGACCCAAAACCTGTCTTTTGCGGCCTTGAATTTATATAGCGCCGGTGTCTGTTATACGCTGGTCTCCCCGACGCAGCTTTTTGTGGCCCTGAAAAATGAGTCATTCCAGCTCAACTCAAGCAATGCCTCCCACCCGACCATCTCAGAATTGGCTGAAATTTTAATCACATGTTGTAAGATGTATTGGATGGAAAAGCCCAAACTTTATGCGATATTTAAGATACTTTCCAAGATATCGTTGATTCCGTGACTCCACTCTCCGAAAGCATTTCGCGAAACTTCACGATGTCCACTATTTGAGAATTGATATCTCTAGAGCTGTCGGACCAATTTAGATGATTTTCTTTCTTCCTATACAGTTTCTTGTGCAGATTACAAAAATATAATTACTATTACTGTGTGTCCTATGATTTCAGCTGCATTAAATGTCAAAAGTGCCTTCACATTCATTTTGTTTCTAAAATTTGCAATATTCAGTGATCAATATCTCCACAATTACCAGACACATTGCAGCCAATTTTTATAAGTATACTGTCTATGTATCTGGCAATTACTTGGCAGAGTTTTACTGAATTACTTATTCACATCTGCTGGATATAGGAGGTCAAACTTCACCAAATCTGACAAGGGGAGTCAGAGAGAAAAACATTCCCAAAAAGGCCCATAAAAATGTTACTTTTTTATTGCATTTTCTGATAGAGCGTAGATCAATTGATAAGTGTTCCAAATATCCCTTTGGTGTTTGTTGTTTTAAGGAGTTTACAGAGTGTCAAATATGGTCGTTTTTTGGTATCGTGAGTTGCAATTATGGGTGGTATTAACAGACTTGATACCCTAACATATCAATACAAAAACTGTGAAACAAAAGTGATCACTTTTAGAAATGGAAAATGCAACATATGCAAGAAATTTTTATTTAAAATATAGTTAACAAACATTTCTATATCATAATTAAGGTGAATTTGTGAACAAAATTTTCTGTTAATTGGTGGTCTATCAAAGTACATATGATGAAATATTCTGTGGAACTGCCAAAAATCTAACACTATTAAGATAATGTCATTTATGCATACATCATCATATATTTTGAAAATCTTTCTGTTCACAAGATGAAAATTTTGTTGTTATAGTCTTCCATACTTAATCGTCCAGCTGGTCCTGATGTGCATTATTACTGTGTGCTCGAGGTGCTGGCACAAAACGAAGGGTATGTTGGAATTGAACCCAGCATATGTCATCATGTCTTGGCCCTCCTCTGTGTACTTTTCATGAATTTGATAAGTGTGCCCTCTTCGCCTGACCGGTCTGTTGTCACCCCAAAGTATCACTTCTGGTCAGATATTGCTGCCACATACTGCCCTTGTTGATAGGTAGAGTCGTTCTATTTTTGTGTGCCTTCTTAAATGCAGGCTTCCTCTTATCCCACATCTCGCAACTCTATAACTAACGCCACTAATCTGAGACACCAGTCGTTCTCTAAGTTCGAGGGACCAGAAAGTCTTAAGAAAAGTCATTGCGTCTCTCTGCTCTATACACAATCGATGAGGGGGAGTCAAATGAAAATGTTTTCTGGGCAAAATTATGGTCAGCAGATGACGCACGTCGACGGTATTACTCGCAGCACGTGACCGGCTGAGTATAGCTTGGAATTCACGTACCAAGGGGATTCCTCAATGGGCACCATAATGCTGTCGTTTGCAGAAGGAAGGGTAGGTTTTCCGACTGGTTAAAACTGTCACCCACTAAAGATACACTTTCCCCATAAAGAGTTTAAAGTCCCGGGGATTCGCAGCTACAGTACTGTGTAGCCTGAAACCCAGGAGGGCAGTGAGTTCAGAGAAGATTATCCAGCTTCCACATAAGTAGTCTGTTTCCTTGATTTCTCCGATTTCCCTTTTGGTTTTCCGACTGCACTCGCTCTATTTTTCCCATGCGCATCGATTTTGATTTGCTCTAAATAAAAAAAGAGTAAACCAATTGTTGAGTAAGGTAAAGTTAAAGTCAAGAGCCTTATCAGTTAAACACCAAACACTACATTAACCTACATTTAGACACCTTTAAATAGCTTTCCACGGCGTTATAAATTTCTCGTTTTCGTCTGATCACTGAATATCTTCCTACAACTTGTTTATCAATTGCAGGTGAATGTCATTTTAACTGTTTCGGGAAGTAAATTAAATGAATATTCGCCAGATGGAAAGTTGATCCAAAAATAAAACTATCATGAGATGCTAATGTTTTTCATCCACTCCAAGCTATAAAAATGACTAATGGTTATTTCGTTGTTAGTCATGGAGGACCTCGTGCTGATATACATAGAGTGGATGCAGATGGAAAAAACTAATGGAATTCGATGGGAAACGTGGAAAACGTGCAAATGAACCATCCGCTATATTTAGCCGTCGATAGAAATGGATTCGAGATGATTGCTGAGTCAAGGAAAGGGTCGCATTTTGTTATTCGACTCAGATTTGAAATTTAAGAGAGAAATTATCTCAAAAGAAAAACATAGATTACGATGTCCAAAGTGAATTATTCTTGATGACATAAATGATCGACTAACAACGAGAATAACAAATAGCACGGTGGACAAATTTTAATTTTTAAGTTAGATAAATAAGTAGAATATAATACCTTAACTTGCAATAAAGGTAATTTGTAATTTTTAAATTATTGTTTCCATAATGTTTTAATTTAATTTTTCTAAATGATCACTTTGCTTAAGTAAATTGTTAATGCTTTTCCAGACTTACTGGAGTGATGTAAGCTTAGATCTATTACTATGTCTATGACATTTTATTTCCGAAGGGCTCCATATAAATGTTTTGAATGAACTTTTGAGTATTTTGTCTTGGCCATTTCTCGCAGACATTTGCCCAACTTTTATGATGAGACGAATTTGTTTGAAATCATAAATTAAACGTTTTAAATTTTAGATCCTCTATAGCGGCACTGATGATGACGACGACGACGATGATGATGTTGATGTGTCATAATGATTATTTGTCCAAATCCGCTTTGGACGAATCCAGAAATTATAGATATTTTTATAAGTTCTAACGTTACTCATGATTTTGTGAAACAGGATAGTTCGCAGGTTTCGCTGAACATACAATTATTTCACTGAATAAAAGATCTTGTGCTTTGGGCTTTTCCTAACCTCTAGAACGTTCCTCACGGGCAGCATATTGAAGTGGGTTGAGAATTTTGGAAATATATGACCGAAAAGGTAGAGTCTCCAATTTAACTTCACAAAAAGAAATGCTGTCCTATAGGCTTAAACCCTGAGAAGCAGCCATTGGTGAGAAGTGTTAGCTACTTCATTTTTCTTACCCTTTTCATATTAGGGCGCGTGTCCAGTCCTCTCCCTCGCTGTCTGATCTTACAACTGATAGTGTTCGGTCGGTGTACCCATTATAGTTGAGATCGCTTGGGGGGGGGCACAAGTGGGGTCGAAATGAGGCGAAATCTCAACACATATTTTCCTTGAAGGGGATTTGAACCGTCGATCTCTCGGTTGCGAATCCATCACACTAACCCCCACAATGACACGAACATGGCGCATCCCTCCAATAATGCAAAATGTGAAAACTTGATAGGTTTGCTAGTTAAGCCTAATTCTAATATCAACGGATATTACTATAGAAGAGTGAACGTTACCTTAAGATTTTCTATTAACTAGTTTATAATCTAATTCACAAAGTCTTGTTGAGCATAACCGAACAACTTGGGAGTTAAAACTCAAGACCTGAGAGACTTCGCATTTGAATACAGTTTAAAACTGCTAAGCATGGAGCCAGCACCGCAGAAAACAGTCCCCCTACATGATACAGTCACCTAATTTTCGTTTACTGCACAGACATAACAATATTTCAGTCGATTGCTCCTTCAGACTCGAACAGTTGGACCTTGACACATTATGACTCTATTGGTGGAAGAGAACTTTGCCTCATCGCAAAAGTTATGCATCGTCTCTGGAAGTCTCTTCGTTCTATGACAACGACTTTGGTTGATTTATAGTTATGATCAACTTCAACTTGCGATTTCTCAAACGCAGCCAAACACCTACATCTTTAAAAAATTTCTTTCGTACTATCTGTGATAGAAACATGCGGATCTTTCACGTAATTATTCTGCAGTTTCAGTCCAATCTAGTGCAGTGTCGAACTCAGCTTTGAATTTTCCGATTTCGTGAGGGTATTTTCATGCACGGTCACATTTTATACCTAAATATTCAATTATTTATCTTTAGAATGAATGTAAATGCAGTGCTTAAACTGATGAAATTTGCCAGGCTATCTGACTGTTAACTTACTGGATTCTATTATTAAGTATCCAACACATAAAGAAAACGGATAGGCCTAAACTGCGGTGGGGGCGGGATGTGGTGTAAAACCGATTCCAGGGCGAATACGGCTCCCACTGCACCATTTTTGGCAAAATATTGTGAGGCGAATTCCGTACCATCTCTACCCCGTAGTCACCTATCGCTCAATTGAAGATTCAGGACTGAGATGTCGTTCAACACATTGGCCAACAGTAAGACACCTTTAAAAGGCTTTTAAACACGCTATAAAGAACTTCGTTTTCACTCTTCAATAAGTTGTTTCATTAATGTAAAATCGACATCGACGGCGTTGGCTGCTATAAAAGCCCGTTAGCAACTCGTACTAAAAGTGTCAAATGATATTAGTTACTAAAATTAGGATATGCTAATTATCATAATAATATTATAATAAATTAAATAAATTATAGTATCATAAATATTTTGTTATTTTTTATTATATCACATTATCTTATTTAATAATATATAATGCTATCTTATCTTATAATATAATATAATATAATATAATATAATATAATAGTATTTAATATTATATAATATAATATAATATATATATTAACATAATATAATATATATTAATATAATATAATATAATATAATATATATTAATATAATATAATAGCAATACAATATATTATTACTGACATATCATATCATTCATATTGTATCATATTATGTTTGTATCTTCTTAGATTGCTAATTAAAGGTAAATTTCTCATACAAAATATTCAAAATTCTTTGTGTTTCAAAAAATTTCGGATTTAATCAACTCTTTGTTGAGGTAAATTCGCGTTCAATGGTCTTGTCAGTGAAAAAAGTCGTTCAAAACCCGAAACTATATTAGCTCACATTTAAACACCTTTATATAGCTTTTCAAGAACCTATAAAGGACTCGTTTTCAATAGCCGACCTAGGTTTCATAGTTTTTCTAGATGGTATAGTCGATGTCAATGGCGCTGGCTGCCACAAGATGCCGTTAAATATTCGTCACATGCTTGTTTGGAGATAGTGCCAGTCCCAAGCCTGGTTAATGGAGGAGGGCGACATCAACGGCCTCTGATGCCATAAGATGTCGTTAAACTGAGGAACTACTACTACTGATAAATCGGCATGAGTGTTTCAGTCGACTTCAAACGGGACTTGTAGCAACAAGACGCCGGTAACAATTCGTAATCAAAATATCAAATGATATTAGCTTCTAATATTTTGATATGATAAGATGCCTTTAACAGCTTTTCGACGTTATAGATAGTCCTACTTTTTGTGCGTATTATATACCATAGTATCGTGTATAATATTATATTTAAACGTCAAGATGGGGTCGACAGTGCGAGAACTTTTAAGAAAAGGTAAGACAAGGCCAAGAGGCACTAAGATATTGCGCATTAGTTTTTACCTTGGTACTTAATATAGCGCCTTTTTAGTATCTCAGAAAGAAAAGATGTCGTTAGCCGTTAATAACTACTTTAGTTAAATGTATTATACTAAATAAAATTATTTTAGTTATGCAATTTTAAATATACTATTTATTGAGTTACGCACTATATCATATCATGGCGTATCATGTCATGTCAATCATATCATACATCACAATCATATAATATCATATCATAACATATCATAACTTTTTGTGTGCCTTCTTAAATGCAGGCTATCTCTTAACGACTATCCCAAATCTCGTGACCCTGGAACTTCCGCCATTAATCTAAGATGCCAGCCGTTCTCTAAGTTCCTGGGACAAGGAGGTCTTCTAAAAAGTCACAGCGCCGCCTTTTTCTTAGCCTCGGCATTTGAGTGCGGGTCACCAGTCCTCATCTTCGCCGCCCGATGTCTTAGCGACAGTTTGTGGTTAGTGGTCTAATTTTATTGGTCATTTTGCTACATGATTTGGCACGTGGAGTAGAAATCTTGAAACATCTACTTGTCCTGACGGAGTTTTGAATCGCGCGCCAAAATTAGCAAAGAAATGAGTGAAAGATTTTAATTAATTCAATTAAAGTCTTTGTTTGACAACGATTTCAGACTTTCGCCTCGTTTTGCTCTTACTGTTAGGCAAATAATTATGAAACGCCTTGTTTTATTAGAGCTTGTTGTACCCAATTTTTAACAACTTTTGACCACCATGGCCGTTCACATCGACCGTACTTAACACTGGCGACAATCGCACACTGGAACTAGTACTGGTTGTTTCTGTTTAGCGATGTCATAACGAATATGATTAGCGTCAACCTCGTCCATTAACAAGGCTTCGGATTGGCACAAACCGACTGAAAGCAGTGGCTGAGTGAATCATTTAATAACATTATAGAATAATATATTTATATAAATTTTATGTAGCATAACTATGACTTTATTAATGGTAGTGTCGATTGTTTAACGACTGCGTAAATGTCCACTTTGTAATACAGATAACTGTGTGAAGGCAGACAAGAAATGAAACAAATATAAAGAATATATAATCTGTCGCAGAGCTTTTTAAAGGTGTCTAAACAGAGCCTAATACTAAATAGTAGCATCGAATGTTTCCCGTTTAGACACCTTTGAATCACTTTTTGCTAGCATCATATACCGAACTCTCAATCCTCGTTTAATCGCCAGGGTGCAGCAAAATTATAGTTTGCATATGAGCAAAGATCGAAACCAACGCCGTGCAGGCTTTACAGCTTTTACAGATGACACGGCGTTTGCATAAGATGAGGTCGATGTTAACGGCCATCACAGTATTAAGAGGTCACTAAACCCTGAGTAGTAATTCGGTGGAATTGGGTGACTTAAACCCAATTCTATGTCCTATAAAACCACCCACATCACTACCCCTTCTACTTTCGGGATAGGTTGAAACGGCCGTTCCGTACCATCTCTGTCCCGTAGTATCCGTTCTCTCCAAAGAAGATCCAGGCTCAGCAATTTACTCGAGGGAGGCAAAGCTGTAAAGCTCTGTAACGGAATCCGACTTTGCCTTTATCAGAACAGGGATCGTTCCTTTATCAGAACAGGGATCGTTCCATTTCCTTTTTGTGTGGCTGTTTTACTCCAGCTTAAATTCATTCTCAGTCCACATCTTGTAACTCTGGAAATATCGCCATTAATCTGAGACACCAGTCGTTCTCTAAGTTCCTGGGACACGGAAGTCTTGTGAAATGTCATAGCGTCTCTCTGCCCTATACACAGTCGAGGGAGGGGTCAAAAGAAAGGAAAATTATGGTCAACAGATGACGCACGTCGACGGTGTTACTGGCAGCACGTGACAGGCTGAATATAGCTTAGAATTCAGATACCAACGGGATTTTTCAATGAGCTCCATGTGATACTATTTGCAGATGGAATGGTAGCTTTTCTGACTGGTTAAAACTGTCTCCCACTAAAGATACACTTCCCCTTAAACAGTATCAACCCCCGGGATTCACAGTTACATTACCGGGTAGCCCGACGCCCAGGCGGCCAGTAAGGTCTGGGAAGGTGACCCAATTTCCACGTATGTAGTCTGTTCCCGTGTCTTCTCCGATATTCCTTTTTTTCGAAAGGACTCGCTCTGTTATTGCTATGCGCATCGATTTTGCTTTGCTCTCAATTTTAAAATAAATGTGTTAACCAACTGTTGAGTAAGGTAAAGTCGAAGTCAATTGCCTTGGCAGTTAAACACCCAAAACTACATTAACCTACAATTAGACACCTTTAAATAGCTTTCTGTTGTGTTGTAAATTTCTTTCTAACTCTGCCACTGCCTTGTAACTCCGCCACTGCCTTGTTTGGGGGTAGTGCCAGTCCGAAGTCTGGGTAAAGGAGGAGGGCGACGGCAACGCCCTTTGATGCCATAAGCTGTCGTTAAACTGAGGAACTAATCTGGATGAAAGTCTGTGCTAAATGGCGTGGTCGGCGTGAACGGCAGCCATTAGATATACAAGATACAAGATTTCCTTAAAGATTGTTAAATTCACCCGTATTTAACCGTGGATGAGAAGAAACTAATGTTGAATATTACTATCCAAATGATATGTAATGTAATAATAGTTATATGATGATGATGATGATGATGATGATGATAATAATAAAAATAACAATAATAACAACAACAACAACAACAACAACAACAACAACAACAATAATAATAATAATAATAATAATAATAATAATAATAATAATAATAATAATAATAATAATAATAATAATAATAATAGTAATATGGTCAATATCCAGAAGGTCAGTTCAAAAGACAGGCGCAAATGATTGAAATTGTTACCAAATGAAGACGAAAATCATATTAATTAAAACCGTTGACGCTGTTTTTTCTGGTAATTGGGGCATGCTATGGTCCAGGCATTAGAATCACTGGTCACCCACCCTCATATGCCGAGGCTAAGAAAAAGGCGGAGAGATGCTGCGACTTTTCATAAGACTTTCGTATCCCAGGAACTTAGAGAACGACTTCTCTCTCAGATTAATGGCGATAGCTCTAGGGTTACGAGATGTGGGAAGGGGGGGATAAAGCCCGCAGTAGAACCGTCACAAAACAGGGAATCGGTAAAAGAACGGACCCTCTTTTGAGAAAGGCCATCCTTAAGCCTTTGCACATCGGTCGAGGAAGACGTACGCTGGTTTAGAATCTTTGCTGGCCAAATGAGCTATGAAATTAGTTTACAAGCCGTAAACTGACGGCGAAGAAGAGGACTTTTGACCCGCACTCGTATGCCGAGGCTAAGAAAAAGACGGAGAGACGCAATGACTTTTCATAAGACTTTCATGTTCCAGGAACTTAGAGGACGACTGGTGTTTCAGATTATTGGCGTTAGTACCAGAGTTATGAGATGCCGAATGGTGGTGACGAGAAACTTCGTAGTTAAGAAAGCACACCAAAGGGAACGACTGTTGTTGGGAAAGGAACGAACCCTGTTCTGAGCAAAGGCCATCCTTAGAACGTTGTCCATCCGGCGACCGCGGAAGACATAGAGTCGGATCCTTAGGCAAAACTTTACATTGTTGACTCCCTTAAGGAAGCAGTCAATCCTGAGTCTTCCTTTCAGAGAACGGTAGAGTTGGTACGGCACGGCCATTTAGCCTGTATCGAAAGTAGATGGGGCAGTCATATGGGTGACTCAGGGCAGAGAACTGGGTTGGAGTCACCCCAACCCGCCAAGTCACATACCAATCGCCGACTCTGCAAAGTTTTTAGTGACATCTTACGGCTGCCATGGCC
This sequence comes from Norana najaformis, assembly GCA_964023275.1. Taxonomy (NCBI): domain Eukaryota; kingdom Metazoa; phylum Annelida; class Clitellata; order Crassiclitellata; family Hormogastridae; genus Norana; species Norana najaformis. Next base: position 2,816,023 of record OZ029920.1, on the reverse strand, counting down.
GTTGTTATCCATCTGTTCTTTGAAAAGAGTTGAGAATTTACCAAAAAAATGAGATATATGTAATGTTGTAAAAACCGATTTAAAGGTGTCTAAGCGTAACCTTACATTCGAAATACCAGGAGTTAAGCTATATCATACACGGCTGCCAGAACCGTTGACGTCGACCGCAACTTATCTTACAAAAAATCGTTAGAACGGTTGCCTTGTAATTCGCCTCTTTTAACGAATGAAATGTGTAAAAGAAACGTTATAGTAAAGTAAAGCAGGGTTGATTTCATGGTCCTTCAGCCGTAAGAATTCCTTAGAAACTAATAATGAAAACTAATAATATTAGGGTACTTTTAAAATTTAGACGCCTTTAATTTACTTCTTCATCGTTGTAAATGCCTGATTTCTTCTCAATCACGAGTGTCAGATTAGACTACAAACATAAGGTATGGTCGATATCAACGGTCCTGGCAGCCATAAGTCGTTAAACGCTCGATTCTACTTAAAATATCTGGTTGTCCTTAGACACCTTTAAAACACGTTTATATAACGTTATATTTAACTGATTTTCGTTACAACGTTGATCACAATGGCGTGGTGATAGAACGTCGCGAGACAATTCAGCGCAGAGACATAATCGCCTCTTAAAGTAGAATGCAACTATTGTAAAAATTCTTTACATTTGCTCTAATTAAATTAACTGTATACGACAACAACAGTTTGCAAGAACAGTTTCCACTTTATTGGCAATAATATTATTCGTTTAAAGCGCAGTAATAAGCATACAAGTTAATGTGTACATCCGCGCTAGCTTAGAATTAAATGATATTACGATTTTCGTAATCGAGATTTCGCTATTTCTTCTTTTGCATTGGAGTTGCCTCGCAGGTGAGGAGTTTTTCTATCTTCAGTCGACCAAGGTCCTGCTCCTTTTCGAATTTTCAACTAAGCTTTTCCACTTTGGGATGAACAATGCGTGAGAAAGCGTTATGCCATCCTTTCAAGCCATTGTATGTGCGAGAAGTGTTGCTTCGGACTGTTGTCGCTCTGAATATTTTGCCATCTGTCAACTGGGGATGGAAATCTGTTGGTTGGGCTCAGCGTGTGTGCTCGAGTCTGTTACCGATGACATACATTTCAGGTTATCTGAGAATACCCTCTAAACCACGAAATTTTTTGCTCTTCATGACATTTATGGTTGGCGTTTTTACGCGACTTTGAGGCTGTTGGCAATTGCTCTGGTTATAAATGTTTGTTTATTGATAATAAGAGTTGCAATCCAAAATTTCACATAGAAACAAAGGTTGTGCTCTTGTTCTCCGTCTTTGTCGCGTTTTTTCACTAATAAAAGTAGTTTTCAAGTATGTAATCAACGGTTGCATTTCGGGAAATTGGTCCAAGTTTATGAGACACCTTTAATTCACTTTTATTCAACCCAAGATATCTAATTCCGTTCAGTATCGAACACCTCCAGACGAACGCCTCGAAATGCGAAGAAATGTCGATATCAACGGCCCTGACAGCCGTAAGATTTCGTCAAACATTCGATGCCACTAATTAATATTAGGCTCTGTTTAGATGCCTTTGTATCGCGGATACCAGCATCGTATATCCTCAATTTGCATAAATTCACTCTAAATATAATCACTTTAAATACGGTTAATTTCTTGAAAAATTAAGGTAGAGACGACATCAACGGATCTGTCAACCATAAGTCGTTAAACGCACCATTCAATCATTATTAGGGTGCAATTAGACACCATAAAATCACTTCTAATCTAGGCAATATAGAAAATATCAAATTTTCGTTTAATGGTAAGCCGCCACTGCATGTAATCGGGTGGTGCCAGTCCCAAGCCTGGATAAAGGAGGAGGGCGACGGCAGCGGCCTTTGATGCCATAAGCTGTAGTTAAACTGCGGAACTTCTACTACTCCTTTGGTTAAATGTATTATATTCCATAATATAAAATAATTTATCATAGTCATATTACATTTATATTTAATTATGATAGTCTCTACTCAGGACACAGTTAAATACGGGTTAAGTTCTTAAACAAAATGTTATAAATTTCTCGGGTTTCAATTAGTTATGGATTTAAAAAACAAGTTAATCAACTCTTGGGTTAGGTAAGTTTTCGACGTCTATGACCTTGGCGACCACAAGATATAGTTCAACTCCCGAAACTATAATTAGCCACATTTAGACACCTTTTAATAGCTTTTCATGACGGTATAAAGTATTCGTTTTCAATCGTCTTCAAGATTCTTCTGCCTATTGCGAAGTCGATGTCATCGATGCTGGCTGACATAAGATGCCGTTAAATATTGGTGAACATGTTAAATAATAATAGCTACAAATATTAGGAAACGCTAAGACGTTTTTAATCGTTTTTTCGATGTTACACATATTCCTATGTTTTGTTTATGTGCGAACTGTATATTTTAGTAAAACGTCAAAAGGTGAGGTGGACAGCAAAGCTAAGGCGTTGTCAGTAGGTAAGATTACACAGGTAAAGTCAGGATGCACTAAAATCTTACGGCTTTGTTACTAATCTAGACCTTAATAAAGCGCATTTTAGTTGCTCACAAAAGCAAAGATGTCGTTAGGCGCTAATAACTGCATTGGTTTAATGTATTATATTAAAATAAAATATACAAATTATATATTCATGATTACATTATATTATATGAATTGTCATAAATCAATTATATTACATCATATGATATATCCCAATCATATCATATCATATCACATCACGTCACATCACATCACATCACATCATATCATATCATATCGCATCGCATCATATCATATCATATCACATCACGTCACATCACATCATATCATGTCATACCATATTATATCATACTGTTGTAATAATATTGCATTATAATAAGTTTTATTAATTAAGTGATTTTAGTCTTATTTCAGCCACTGTATTGCGGTAAAGTTCTTTAACGAAATGTTTCAAATTAATTGTGTTTCATCAAGTACATCTGGCGAAGAAAGGCAACCAATAAAACGAAAATGCGGAATATATAGCATGTCGCAGAGCTTTTTAAAGGTGTATAAACACAGCCTAATAATAATTAGTAGTATCGGATGTTTAAAGACAACTTGCGGTTTCCAGGGCCGTTGACTTCGACCTTTCCTTTCAATTGAGGGAGGGGTCAAATCAAAATGGTTTCTGCTGTGCATCTTTCTTGCACACGGTCATAAGCCAACAGATCACAGTCGTGGATGATGTTACTTGCAGCACGTGACAGGTTTAGGATAACTTAGAATTCAGAACCCTAAGGGAACAATAAGATTTCATGTGTCAGTTAATTAACTAGGCACTTAAGATATCATCTTTTTGGTGCCTTGCAAAGGCAAGATGTCTTGAGGTGTTTAGTACTGCTTTGATTAAATGAATTATATCTTATGTTAAATAATATAAAATAAGTTATCATACTTATATTTTATTAAATTAAATTTATTTTTGATTATATATAGTCTCTACTCAGCCACTGTTAAATACGGGTTAAGTTCTTATACAACATGTCGAAATTCTTCGGGTTTCATTAAGCCTTGGATTTAAAAACAAGTTAATCATCTCTTGAGCAAGGTTAGTTTGACGTCAATGGCCTTGGCAGCCCCAAGATGTCGTTCAACACCCGAAACTCTATTTTCCAGCTTTAGACACCTTTTAAAAGCTTTTCATGTCGTTATAAAGTACTTGTTTTCAATCGTCGATCAAATTTGTCCAGTTCTTTTATTGGTATAGTCAATGTCAAAGGCGCTGGCTGCCAAAAGATGCCGTTAAATTTCCATCAAAATGTTAAATAATATTCGCAACAAATATTAGGAAACGCTAAGACGTTTTAATCGCTTTTTCGACGTTACAGATATTCCAATATTTTGTTAAGGTGCCAACGATCATAGTAAAACGACAAGAGGTAATGTGGACAGCGCGCGAGCTGTAAAGCAAAGTACGGTCAGGGAGCAATAAGATTTTAAGGTTGTGTTACTTATCTAGACACCTAATATAGCGCCTTTTTATTACCTCACAGGTGTCGTTAGGAGCCAATAACTACATTAGTTTAGTGTATTATATTAAAATAAAATATATAAGTTATACATTCATGATTAAAATAAATAAATGAATTATCATAATTAAATTATTTCACATCATATCATACATCACAATCATACTATATCATATCACATCACATCACATTGTCAAAATAATATGGCAGTATATTAAGTTTTATTAAATGATATTAGACTCTTTTCACCAACTGTTAAATACCGGTGAAGTTCTTTTACGAAATGTTCCAAATTATTTGTGTTTCAATAAGCCATGGATTTAAAATCCAAGGTAATCACTCTAGAGTAAGGTAAGTTCGACGTCAATGGCAGTGTCAGTCAAAATATGTCGTTCAACACCCGAAATTATATTTAGCAAGACTTGGACACCTTTAAATAGCTTTTCGTGACGCTATAAAGAAATCGTTCTTTTTGAACCACGATGTAACATAGAACAAACAAAATAACATGTAACAAACAAAATATATCAAAACAACTAAGACAAAAATGTTACGAAAAGAAGGTAGATTTTACCGTAAGGAACACTCTTCCTGTTCGAGACGTTTATCTGGAGGCTAATCAATATTTTAATGAAAATAACTAATAGTAAGATTTTGTAAGACAAAAATGTTACGAAAAGAAGGTAGATTTTACCATAAAAAACATTATTTCTATTTGAGACCTTTATCTGGAGGCTTTCAAATGTTTTAATGAAAATAACTAACGGTAAGATTTTGTAAATAATCCATAAAATTATAATGTAGATAATAAACATGGTATTTGTAAATACAGTTTGTAAATAGAGCCTATGCATTCTGATAACTTTGATGGGTACTATATAAATGTTCCCTATCAAGATGTCATGCAAATCTAAAATAATCATAAGCAAAAATAGTTTGAATTTGTATATTTCCAAAGGAGGCCTATAAGAAAAAGGTAAAATAATTGTATTAAATGTTAGTTAGTTTTGAAATACATTATTAAATATATGTGTTATATGTAATTATATGTATATATACACATATATACATGGATCTTAAACCATGTAACTTTCTGTAAGTGCATGTCATGCTGTAGGCCCATTTGAAAAAGTACGAAAACACTTGTATTAAATATCTAGTTTACAATACATTGTTATATATATGCATATATGTGTATCAGCAATTGAATACTGCATATAAATTTGTTGTAATTAACTATGATGTATGTGTGTGTATATATATATATATATATATATATATATATATATATATATATATATATATATATATATATATATATATATATATATATATATATATATATGTGTGTGTGTGTGTGTGTGTGTGTGTGTGTGTGTGTGTGTGTGTGTGTGTGTGTGTGTGTGTGTGTGTGCGTGTGCGTGTGTGTGTGTGCGTGTGTGTGTGTGTGTGTGTGTGTGTGTGTGTGTGTGTGTGTGTGTGTGTGTGTGTGTGTGTGTGTGTGTGTGTGTTAAAAACTGTACAATAAAGAAGTCATCGCCAGAGACCGTCAGCAAGACAGAAGGATTCCATCATCTGAATCTGGTCTTCACAGAATGCCTAGAGGCAACAAGAACCATGAGTTACGGTCGACATTAACTGGCAGCCGTGTACGTTGTTACTAAATACAACGTCTACAAATTTTAGATTACGCTTAGACACCTTTAAATCATTTCCTTACATATTTATATAGTCCACTTTCGATAGAGCTCTGGGACTTAACTCCGCCACTACCTTGTTTGGGGGTAGTGCCAGTCCCAAGCTTGGATGAAGGAGGAGGGCGAAGGCAACGGCCTTTGATGCCATAAGCTGTCGTTAGAGTGGAACTACTGCTACTACTATCATCGTATAAATTTTTACCATTTGTTGTGGTCTATTCGAAGTCAACGGCGCAGGCATCCATAAGATGTCGCTAATCAATGCAAACAACTATACTACCAATAAAAAAGGCAAATATTGGATACTACTGCTGCAACTACTTACAATATGTGTAACAGTTCTATTTTTTCAATTATTTTATCTAGTTATATCCATTGAATAACAACATCCTGTGGTTGGCAGCGGCGTTGACGTCCACCTCACCTAATCCGCTGCCTTACCTTTTCTCTCAGCTTAAACACAACCCACCCTAACTGCTCCTCTCCCCTTCTCTCTCTGGTCGTCTGGCAACCGGCCCTGGTTCTTGATATGTCATCTTCGGATAAAACCCATTGACTTGATGCAGCGCTCGAGAATACAGTTTAAGTGATTATATTTGAAGTGATTTTATGCAAACTGAGGATATACGACGCTCGTATCCGCGTTATATAGGTATCTAAACAGAGCCTAATATTAATTTTGTAGCAAACAAATGTTTAGCGACATCTTACGGCTGTCATGGCCGTTGACTTCGACATTTCCTCACATTCTGAGACGTTCGCCTTGAGGTGTTAGATGGTTATCTCAGTTTAACGACATGTTATTGCATCTAACGCCGTTGACGTCGTCCTGCTCCTTTATCCAGGCTTGGGACTGGCAGTACCCCAAACAAGGAAGTGGCGGTGTTGAGTTAAGGTGATACTGAACAGAAATAAATATATTGCGTTAAATAAAAGTTGAATAACAAGTGTCTCATAAACTTGGACCAATTTCCAGAAATGCACCCGTTGCTTACCTACTTTGAAACTACTTTCGCCGCAGAATAGACACGACAAAGGCGAAGAACAAGAACAGTAGCTTTGTTTCCCTTGGAAATTTTTGACTGCTACTCTTATTATCAATAAACATACATTTATAACACGCGCAATTCACAACAGCCAAAAAGTCTCGTAAATAAGCTAGTATGTAATGTTAGATGTCATTAAGAGCAAAATATTTCGTCTTTAGAGATTGGTTCAGATAACCAACTCGAGCACACACGCTGAGCCGAACCAACAGGTTTCCTCCCCAGTTGACAGATGGCATCCTGTTCAGATTCAACGTCGTAGAGCGACGACGGACGATGACGTCTGAAGTACAAAGAAACACTTCTCGCACATACAACTCTGTGAACGGATGGCATAATGCATTGTCACGCTCTGTTGGAATAGTTCATCCCATAGTGGAAAAGCTTAGTTCAACATTTCAAAAGGAGCAAGACCTTAGTGGACTGAAGATAGAAAAACGCCTCACTTGCGAGGCAACTCCAATGCCAAAGAAGAAACATGAGGATCTAGATGAACGTTTACGAACTGTTGTCAACGATTAAGGAAATTGTAAGATTATCTCATTCCAAGTGTTATGTAGATGTTTTCACAACATTAACTTGTAGGCTTATTACTGGGATATAAAAGAACAGCATTGCCAGTGAAGTTTAAATGTTCTTGCAAAGTATTGTTATACATATTTAATTTAATTAAAGCAACTTTAAAAAATCTTTACAATAATTGTATTTCTACTTTAAGACGTTATTTTGTCTCTGCGCTGAATTGTCTTACCACGTATTGTCAATTCATTGGTTTATCAACGATAGTAGTAGTTCCGCAGTTTAACTACAGCTTATGGCATCAAAGGCCTAGCCGCCGCCCTCCTGCTTTATCCAGGCTTGGGACTGGCGATGGAACGAAAATGGGTTATATATAGCATTTAATGAAAGCGTTTAAAAGGTGTCTAAGCCCAACTCAATATTCGAAGTACCACGAGTTTACTACATCGTACACGGTAGGTGAAGTGATCAATTATTCTTACAACAAATGGAAGTAAGCAGGTATGTTTTCGCTCGTCATTCACCGCTTTCAAAAGTTAAAATCTCTTAAACGACGGTTATAGTAAGATAAGTCACGGTCAACGTCAACGGCCTCGGCAGTCGTAAGAAGTCCTAGAAACTAATAATTAATACTAATTATATTTTGATATGTTTGGAGTTTTGACACATTTAGTTTGCTTTCCGATGGTACATATGTCTCCTTTATCTCAACCACGAGTGTCAGGTTAGACTAGAACCTAAGGCAACGTTGATATCAACGGCCATGGCAGCGATCAGTCGTTAAACGTGGGATCCTAATAATAATATTTGGTTACGCTGTTACACCTTTAAATAATTGTTATTCAACTCTGCAAATAAATCATTTTCGCTTAATCATTATATAAAACCGCCTCTGCACATAATTGGGTAGTGCCAGTCTCAATCTTGGATAAAGGAGGAGGGCCACGTCAACGGCCTTTGATGTCATCAACAGTGGAACTACTACTTTATATTTTCGTGTAATACGGTATTAAATATCGGGCAAGGTCGAAGTTGACGACCTTTGGAGCCGTAAGATGTCGTTAAACATTCATTGCTACTAATAAATGATTAGGCTCTGAATAGACACCTTTATAACGCTTCTTTCAAACGCATATATCATTCTCTGTGTCTAACAGTGTGAATCACTTTTGACATATACCTCAATGTTATCAATGGCATTAGGTGCCATAAGATGTCGTTAAACTGTGGAAGCTCCTTCACTGCTTGTTGGTTTGTCGTGAACTTGGATGTGGATGTCTTAAACTGCTAGTTAGGTCAAATTCAAATATTTTTTTAAATATTAGGTGTAGTCGTCGTTAACGGCGCTGATAGCATCAAGATGTCTTTATAAAATGGATAGTATACTACATACAATTTAAATAATAAAAATTGATAGAAACAATATTTTTAGTCTTAGCAGTAATTCGAGATGTTTAACGACAAGATTACTAGTATTCTAGTTTCCACTGTTTAAAGACATCTTATAGATGCCAGCGCCGTTTCACGTTGACTATACCACACACTAAGGACACAATTGGATGGGCGATTAAACCTTACCTACCCTTAACAGCTCGCTCAATGCCAGCCTCAGTTTTCCGTAAAAATACAATATTATGTACGATACTACAGTATACAGTTCGCACATAAACAAAAGTAGAATATCTATGCCGCTCAAGAAGCGATTAAAGGCGTCTTGTCGTATCCTAATACTAGAAGCTATTATTATTTGACATTCTGACAAGTTGTTAACGGCATCTTATAGCTGCCAGCTCCGCCGACATCTAGGAAGATAAGAAGCATCTATTGTTTTTTAAATCATCAGTTTAACGAAAGAAGTCGACGTCTTTTATAGGGGATTGAAAACCTATTTAAAGGTGTCTAATAAATGCCACTATGGTTTCGGGTATTAAAAGACTTCTTGTGATGTTAAACTTATATGACTCTTAAGTTGATTAGCTTCTTTTTTCAAAATCCAAAGATCACTGAAACCCGAAGAATTGGGAACAATTTGTACAAGGACTTCGCCCGTATTTAAGAGACAGACATAATCGAATATAAATTTAAAATCATATAACATAATTATGATAATATGATATGATAATCCACTGCAATGTAATAAATTATGCTAATATGATTCATATTATTTAACATATTATAATTATAACAATATAATACAACACAATACAATATAATATAGCGGATGGGCAACGTCGTTAGAACAGGGATCGTTCCTTTACCGCCAGTAGTCGATCCATTTTTGTGTGACTGTTTTACTGCAGTTTTAAATTCACCACCATTCTACATCTCTAACTTTTGTACCACAGCTTTTAATGGGAAACGCATATTTCGTTACGCTGGAACTACGGCCATTTATCTGAGACGACAGTCTTTTTCTAAGTGGCTGGGACAAGGAAGTTTGACGAAGAGTCATTGCGTCTCTCTACACTAGGCACATGGTTATCGGGCACTACATCTTCCCACTAACACGCGTCTCTCGCTCCATTTCCGTGTGTAGGACTTGCAACCTCAAGTATTCATTTGTCATGCACTTACATGGGGAGGAAGTTCTTGTACGCGGACTCTGCGTTGTCCCTTCTCGTCCAGCACAGTTAGACGCAACAGGAACTCTATGGTGTTATGGCTGTGACGGTTTCTGTAGTGTCACTCCGATTTTACACAGACCTATGCTTTTCCGTTTATGCCGGGAGGAGGCGCTAGTCGTGTGAGGAGGGGATAGCGAACAGATTACACGCCTCGATGATGTTACTCGCAGCACGTGGCAGGCTTAGTATAACTTAGAATTCAGGTACCAACAGGATTCTTCAATGGACTCCATCCCCAGCCATTTGCAGAAGGAACGGTAGCTTTTCCGACTGAACTGTCTCCCACTAAAGAAGAATTTTCTCTATGAAGAGTTTCAAATCCCGGGGATTCACAACTACGGTACTGTGTAGCCCTACACCCAGGCAGGAGGTCAGAGAAGGTGACCTAGTTTCCACGTAAGTCGTCTGTTTCCGTGTCATTTCTGATTTCACGTGTGGTTTTGCGACCGTACTCGCCATGTTTTTCGGCATGCACATCGATTTAGCTTTGCTTTAAATTTAAAACATAAGCTTATCGATTCTTCAATAAGGTAAAGTCGATTTTTATGGCCTTTGTATCTGAACACCCGAAAATACAATAGCCTGCATTTCGACACCTTTAAATAGCTTTCTTCGGTACCGTAAATAAATCGTTTTGCGTAATGGCTTTGATGTTTCCTGGAGTGCGATCTCGACAACGGAGCAGGTATCCATAATATGTTGCTTAAGCAATGCAAACTTCTATAATACTAATAACAATGTAGTCAAACATTGGATAATACTGATGTGACACATACAGTAACCAAATCAATTATATTGATTTAATTTGGTGTTATAAATTTCTTGTTTTGCTTAATGTTGCTGCTTCGCCCCATCTTCCCTGTCGTGTATTCGACAAAAACGGCGCATGTAACTCAAAATACAAACTACTAAGCTACTAATAACAACGTAGTCAAACATTCCATTTTTTACTTTTCTATCTACTACTATCCATTCAATAGCGACATCTCGTGGCTGGCAGCGTCGTTGATGTCGATCTCACTTGATTCCTGATCGATTCCCCGCCTTCCAATTTCTCTCAGCTTAAACATAAACCACCCAAACAGCTCCTCTCCCCCTTCTCTCTCGGGTCTTCTGGCAACCGAAGTTGGTTCTCGACATGGCATCTTTAAACAACCCACTGACTTGAAGCACCGTTCGTGAATACGCTGATGCCCTGCGCTTATCTTTAGGTAGCGCTTTAGAAATTTTGAGTTTACGATTACGATTACGACTAAGTTGTGCGAAGTGATTGACGATTTTGAAAAAGTAGCAATGAATGCCTTCTCTTAGAAATTTCAAACTCGTCTTCATGTTGACAATAATCGCGTACCACTTTAACGGTGTTCCACTTTAAGACCCTGAATTATCTCGAGCGAAAAATTGTAAGAACATTCGAAGCAGGAAAGGGGTAGTTTCCAATGTTTAACGAACATCTTATGGCATCAAAGGTTGTTGACGTCGATTGGAAAAATTGCACAGTTAGGAATCGCGCAGGCAGAAACCGACTAAAAGCATGTGATAATATTATATAACAAAGACTTGATTAGTTGAAGTTTCTTATGTCTGCTAAGCCGTTTGTATTAACTTTTAGGACACTTTAATGATGTTAATACAATGATCAGTAGTAGTTCCTCAGTTTAACGACAGCTTATGACATCAAAGGCCGTTGCCGTCGCTCTCCTCCTTTATCCAGGGTTGGGACTGGCACTACCCCATACAAAGCAGAGGCGGAGTTACGTCAATATCACTGGCAGCCGTGTATGATGTTGCTGAAGACGCCGTTCTACGAATAATAATTAGGTTACGCGTAGACACCTTTAAATAATCTCTTGACAAAATTATATATACTTCTCATTTTCGTTCAATCGCGTTGAGACAATTGTAGTACATTTAACCTCGAGGCTAAGGTTAGGAAAGCCGTAAAATGTCACTAAACGCTGTGCAGAGTTTTGAATGCTACTCGGTGGAGAGTGAGCGATTCCAGACTCATTGAACTACCCACGTCTCTACACATACTTTCGATATAAACAAAATTGGCCGTTCATTATCATCTCTGCCCCATAGTGTCCTAACCCTCCAAGGAAAATTCGTGATTGTCCGCTTCCTTAAGGGAGGTAACGCTGTAAAGATCTATGTCAGGATCCGAAACTACCTCTTCTGCGGTCAACGGATGGACGCTGTCTTAAGGCTGGACTTTCTCAGAACAGGGTTCGTTCCTTTAAAGGCAATAATCGTTCCCTTTCGGCGTACCTTCTTTAATGCGGACTTTCATTTCACCACCAGTCTACAATCTAGATCTTGCAACTCTAAAACACAAGTCGTTCCCTAATTTCCTCCGACAAGGAAGTCTTACGGAAAGTCACTGCGTCTCTCCCTCCTTTTACTACCTCGAAGTTTGAGGCCGGCTCATCACTCGTCTTCTTCGCTGCCTGATCTCCTCAGCGACAGTTTACGGTTAATGTACTCATTTTATGTATCATTTTTCTAGCAGACGCTGCAAACGAAGCAGAAATCTTGAAACACCCTTTCTGCCGTGAAGAAGATTTGAATCAGGGACCTTTGAGTTGACAGTCCTCAACGCTAGCCACTTAACTAACGCGCACCACAATTAGCAAAAAAAGAGCGTGAAGGCCTCTGATTAATTTTATTTAGGTCTTAATTTTGTAACAATTTCAACCACATCGCAACGTTTTGCTCTTTCTATTGGGCAAATATTAAGGATCCTATCGGGAGACATTATATTAGTAGTGGTAGTGTCCAGTTTTTAACTACTTCTGGACATCAGAGCCGTTGAGATGTAAAATTACAGTTACATTTACCTAACACTGTTGACAATCAGATAGAGTAGTGCTGGTAGTTCCTGTTTAACGACGCTGTGTCATGATTGGCTTTGTCTTCCTCTTTTTATCCAGGCTTCGGACTGTCAACAACACACTAAAGGCATAACAGATTGCAGAGTAGTTGAACGGAGCCAAAGCAATAATTATATTTCTAAGAATTAATTTCATAAAAACTTAGTACAAACTCTTGTTTTTATAACTATCATTCTACGTATTTCTATAAATTTTTCACCATATGTTAATGCTATGGAGTCAAATCGTGTCATGGAATTAGTATAAGAAACTATTGCTACATGTGCTAAATGATCAATGACATTTCCAACCATCGTTCAAAAGACACCTTTCTTTATTTGTCGAAATTCCTATAAAATGCTGTTCCCCATTAGACATGTAGATTTTCTGTACGGGTTTTTATAGCATTTAATGCAGAAAGGCAAGGGCGACGTTATCGCCCGTTTCTGTCATAAGATTAAAGATCCCTCTAAGTACTCGTAATAAAACGATTAAATAATATTAGCCAGTGAAAAATAGTAACGTTAGACGCTTCTAATCGCTTTTCAACTTTATAGATATTCCTTCTGTTTGTTTATGCGCGAACTAGATCTTTTCTGTCTGGCATAATATTGTATTTAGAGGAAATGTAGACAATGCGCGAGCATTTAAGGAAAGGTAGAGTACATTCCATAAGTTAAGGTGAGGTAAAACAGGAAGCACTAAGCTTTTATGCGTCAGTTAGCTACGTAGGCATTGTCTGAATCTCTTCAAAGCCATTGCTAAATACGACGAATTTCTTATATAAAGTTTTCTGAAATGTTAGGGGTTCAACACGCTTTGGATTCAAAAGAAGAAATTAACCAACTCTTGAGGAAGCTAAGGTCGAAATTATTGGCTTTGGCAGGCACAAGATGTTGTTAAACAACCGAAACTAAATTGTGCTACATTTAGACACCTTTATCTATCTCAGTCGGACTTTATAAAATTCTCGATTTGGTTAAATAGCCAGATCATTCGAATTGGTGGTATTCGACATCAACGGCCTTGGCAGCTATAATGTTCGTAAAACAATGATAACTATTATTACGACTATTTGCATTATTCAGATCAAATGGGAAATGGCACTACCCTACTTAAGCCTATGCTAAGGTTATATATGAATTAAGCGAAGATAACCTCTTATGATGTTGAATATATAAGATCCCTCTAAGAACTCGTAATAAAAATATTAAATAATATTACCCAGTAAAAATAATAATAATAGACTACGTTTAGACGCCTCTGTACTGAAAGAAGGGATTGCTTCTGAGTTACGCCTTCACGGGTCGCCGGCGAATACGAATCTCCTTTCAGGATATGGCGACTAGAGGCTTAACTCTTCGGGGAAGTTTAGGCCTTTAACAGCACGCGGGTTCTTGAATGGATCAGTCCGACCGTACGGAGACGTAACGACGATTATTTCTTTCACAAGTATATTACAAATATGTACAACGTATTAACAGCAAATTCAGCAAAATCAGAGTCTTTCGATTCGCATCGGTCTATTAATCTAGCGTGGCTGTTTAAGAGATGCAATATTATTTTATTTCTGCTCTACACCGTTGTTTAACGACTGCCTTTTTCGCTTCGCACCCTTCCTTAACTTTCCCCTTCGTCTGTCAATCATCCAACTTCTCCCTTTCGCCATCCGATCAGCGTCCCTCTGTTCCGCCTCTCTCTCTCTCTCTCTCTCTCTCTCTCTCTCTCTCTCTCTCTCTCTCTCTCTCTCTCTCTCTCTCTCTTTTTCTCTGTCTTAAGTTAAGGTAAGGTAAACGACGAAGCACTGAGATCTTACGCGGATGTTACTTAGGTAGGTACTTAATGTAGCGCCTTTTGGTACCTCACAAAAACACAGATGTCGCTAGGCGTTGAGAACTACTTTGTTTAAATGGCATTATATTATTTTAAATTATATTAATTACATTGATCTCTTCTCGGCCATTGTTAGATGCTGGCGAAGTTTTTATACGAAATATTTGGAATTCAACTCTAGAATAAGGAAAGGTTAAATTTGTTGAATTTATCAAAGACAAGATGTCGTCAATCAATCAAAACTAAATTAGCATACTTTTATACACCTTTTTAATAATCATAATCAAGTCATAAATATCTAGTTCTCTTTCAATTATTGATTCCTAGTAGCTAACGTTAGACAAAACAAAAACAGCGAAAACTGGACAAATTTTGTTCCAATAAACGTCAACGGCATTTTATGTCGTTAAACATTGGAGAATTGTCTGTTGTTCCGCGTGTATTAGAAGTGGAAGTGCCAGATTCTAACAACTGCTTTTGGCCGACAGTAAACATTGGAGACATTCGCTTAACTGGAACTAGTATTGGTAGTTTCTGTTTAAAGACGTTGTGTCGTAACGAAGATGATTAGCGTCGCCGTCGTTCTTTATTCAGGCTTCGGACTGGCTCCACCTGACTAAAGACAGTGGCAGAGGTAATATTATAATAATTACGTCGATATATTATATTTATGTTTAATGTTGTATAATAAAGGCTCAGTAGTTTCAATTGTATGACGACATCTTATGTGTGCCAAACCTTTGAAAGCGACTTTATAAAGCAGATGTAAAGCAGAGGGATTACAGATCAGTTCCTCTGTTTAACGACAGCTTATGGCATCAAAGGCCGTTGCCGTCGCCCTCCTCCTTTATCCAGGCTTGGGACTGGCACTACCCCCAAACAAGGCAGTGGCGGAGTTGGGATTACAGATCGAACGAAGACGAGGAACATATAGTATGTCACGGCGCATTTTAAGGGTGTCTAAGCAGAATCTTATACTAATTACTAGTAACGGACTTTTAACGACATATTACGGCTGCCACGGCCGTTGGCCTCGATCTCTCATCGCATACAAAGCCAGAATATCGGGATAGTTGGGATTAAATAGTAGTAGTAGTTCCTCAGTTTAACGACAGCTATGGCATCAAAGGCCGTTGACGTCGCCCTCCTCCTTTATCCAGGCTTGGGACTGGCACTACCCCGAAACAAGGCAGACCCTGTAGATGATACCCTATATGCTCCATATTTTGGTCGGTGTGAACAGCGCTGGCAGCCGTAAGATTTCCTTAAACATTGTTAACTCCGCAACTGCCTTGTTTGGGGTAGTGTCAGTCCCAAGCCTGGATTAAGCAGAGGGCGACGTCAATGTGGTATTTGATGCCACAAGATGCCGTTAAACACTGCGTTAAACACTGCATATTACAGCCACGACTATTTACATTATTTCTACCAATTCTCAATTTTTAAATTTTCTAACTAGTAACATCCATTGAATAACAACATCTTGTGGCTGGCAGCGTCGTTGACGTAGACCTCACCTGCTGCCTAATCCGATGCCTTCTCATTTCTCTCCGCTTAAACACAACTCACTCTACCAGCTCATCTGCCCTTCTTTCTTTGGTCTTCTGGCAACCAATCTTAGTTCTTGACATGGCATCTTTGGACAACCCCACTGACTTGACGCAGCGGCGCTCGTAAATAAGCTGATGCCCTGCGCTTAGCTTTTGTTTATTCTCTAAGAGGCCCTTTATAAATCTTAAATTGCAATTACAGTATGATACAATATCAGCTGCTGCATGTATGTTAGATCCTACGGTGCCTTAAATTTTTTAGCACCACAACTTACAGCTCCTTAGCATGCTGCGAAATTTCACCAACAACCTTGGATATGGAATTGTTTTATCAAACTTCTTTGAACAAAATGAATCAGCATAAGGCAAATCACAGTCGTCGCCAAACCCGCTGTGTTAGAAAAAAAAATTAAATTTTTGCCGAATAAAATTTGTTCCCAGGAAAACTAGACTTCGTAACTCAGTCAAGAGGTTTTCCTAATCATTTGAACCGGTACCTACACGATATCTCGAACTCATGGGGCATTCAGTTTTGAAGGGACAGACGACAGGTCTAAGGCAATATTGCGCTTTTGAGAGATGCTTGAAAGGCGCTATATTAATGCTTGTTACATTACAATATATTACCTTACATTACATTGCATTGCTGCACTTGCAGAAGATTTTCTTGCAGCTTCGGCTTCCCAAGAGAAAGAATATTTTCCGTGTGTGGACTTGTAACAACTGGGCGAGGGAAACTCATGCAAAAGAAATTGAAAATGAATGATTTTAAAATTTAATACACAAATCTTAGAATGAAATTGTTCGAACTTGGTTGAAGTTGCCACTAGCCACTATACGAAGAAGTATAACTAAAATTATTTTCAAAGAACTGAAATGAGGACTGAAATTATTTAATAAACTGAAATTAGAATTATAACTTATTTTTTATGAACTGTAATTGAAAGTAGTATTGAATTTCAGAACATCTGAACAGAAATGGAAATAAAATGAAAACTATTTCCTGAAGCAAAATATCAATGATTATGAGAGACATGGTAGAATCAAAAAACAACGCCCAAGTCACGATCAGAATCAGTGACAAAGGCGCAGATAGGTAGTTTCTCTTAAACGATGCTGTGTCATAAGGAAGATTTTTAGCGCGCCCTGCTTCTTTATCCAGGCTTCAAACTGCAACCACTCAACTAGAGGCAGTGGATGAGGTTCCTACAGTTCGATGATATCTTGTGGCAACTAAGGCTAATGCGTTTGTAAGGTAGATTTTTATGACATTTCCAACGTTTAGCTACATAGAGGATTTAACAATTCTGAAAGAAGCGATGTAAAGGTGTCTAAAACAAGCCTAATTATTGATTAGTAGCATTGAACATTTAACGACATCTTACGACAGCCAGGGCAGTTGGCTTCGACCTTTAACGTTACATAAAACCTTACTTTCCATCAAACCAGCGATTTAGCGAAATATATTATTTATGGATTTGAACAGAAATGATTTAACGATGTGTAAGCGTAACCAAATACAGCCTAATTAATAGGATCCCGCGTTTAACAACTTATCGCATCCGGGGTCGTTGAAATCGAAGTTACCTTAAGTTTAAAGTCTAACCTGAAACTCGTGTTTGAGAAAAAAGGGGCATTTATAACGCCGAAAAGCAAATTTAATGTGTACTCATTTTTTGTTTCTAGGACTTCTTAATGCTGCCATGTCGACATCTTACTATAAGCGTGTTTTAATCGTTTTTATTCGTTAAAAGAGGTGAATTATGTTGGAACACACATCCGCTAACGATTTGTTGTAAGAAAAGTTACGTCGACGTCCTTCGAATATTAGGTTACACTTAGACACCTTTAAATTGGTTTCTACAAAATTATAAAATTCATTTTGTTCAATCGCTCTATTGTCACGATTTTTGATTATTAGAGTCAACGCTAACGGCCAGTGACAGTCGTAAGATGTCACTAAACTTTGTGCTGAGTCAGGAATTAGTAGGCCCTATGTTACTTCGTGGAGTGGGGAGATCCAACCCAGTTCTCTGCCGGAGGGGCAACGTCCTGACGATGTCCTTTACTCAGCACAGGGTTCGTTCCTAACACTGGAGACGATCACATGTTGGAACTACACTGTGTCCGGAAAAATTCCAAGGCTTTACGGTAAATATGAAAATAATTAGTAAACATTAATCGATTTTTAAAATTCCAAAAACAGTTTAATCCTGAAATATTATTTGCACTATAATTGTTGTTTTGGCGTAAAATTTTATAACAATTTTGTCTTCCTCGCTGAACGCCATTTTTCTAGCAACTTTCTTTACAAAATACAAAAATTCAAATACGTCACTGTGACGTAATTTTAAACGGGGGCCGTTAATAAATTACAAAGAATTTTGTTGGTAATTATATATTTCAGGATTAAACTGTTTTTAGAATTTTAAAAATCGATTAATGTTTACTAATTATTTTCATATTTACCGTAAAGCATTGGAATTTTTCCGGACACAGTGTAGTATTAATAGTTCCTGTTTAACGACGCTATGTCATAACGATGATGAACAGCGTCGCCCTCGTCCTTTCTCCAAGTTTAGGACTTACACAAACCGACTAAAAGCAATGGCAAAGTGTATGTTATAATAACATTATATAATGTTGTATTTATGTTAATATTATATAGCATAGACTTAATTAGTGGTAGTTTTAATTGTTTAACGACATCTTATGGATGCCAAGCCGTTTGCGTCAACTTTATAATAGATTAATAGTGGACGTGAAAACAACCGGTAGTAGAAAAGTTAATCGATCGAAGGAAAATGTGCGAGCACTTAAGAAAAGTAAAGTAGGGACGGTAGGTAACGTAAGGCCAGGGAACCATAAGATTTTGCGAGTCGGTTAGTTATTGAAGCACTTAATATAACGCCTTTTTGGTGCCTTACAAAAAAAAAGATGACGCTAGGTGCTGAGTTCTACTTTGGTTAAAAGACATTAGTTTAATATCTCTTCTGCCACTTTTGAACACGAGCTCAGTTCTTAAACAAAGTTTTGAGAAATCTTCGAGTTTCATTAAGTTTGCATTTTAAAAAAGAAACTTTTTGAACTCCAGTGGAAGAGAAGATCGACGTATATAGCTTTCACAGTCACAAGATGTCGACAAACACCCGAAACTACAATATCCTACTGTTTGACACCTTTAAAAAGCTTATTCTCACTTTATAAAGTCGTCGTTTTCCACTGCCTTGTTTGGGGGTAGTGCCAGTCCCAATCCTGGATAAAGGAGGAGGGCGACGGCAACGGCATTTGATGTCATAAGCTGTTGTTAAACTGAGGAACTACTACTACAATGGCTCGATGGCTAAATTGACGTTCTGGTTTAAAACAACATTGTACACGTCAACGGCCTTGGCAGTCATAAGCTTCGTTAAATAATGTAAACTATTATTACGACTACTTACATAATTCACGTCAATTCTGATTTTTACAATTTTTACAATTTTAATATAGTAATATCCATTGAATAACGATACCTTTTGGATGTCGACCTTTCCTTACCTTTTCATCAAATTAACCTTAACCGAAATGTGTGTGATTTTATTTTAAGTGATTCTATGCATACTTCCGACATACAAATTTAGTAACCGCGATATAAATATGTCTAAACAGGGCTCAATATTATTGAAAGAATCGCATGTTTAAAGACATCTTACGGCTGCCAAGGCCGTTGACTTCGACCTTCGCTATCACATAATACTCTACGATGCAAAACAGTAGCGCTTAGTAGTTCCTCAGTTTAACGACAGCTTATGGCATCAAAGGCCGTTGCCGTCGCCCTCCTCCTTTATCCTTGCTTGGGACTGGTGATGGAACGAAAATGAGTTATATATAGCATTTAATGAAAGCGTTTTAAAGGTGTCTAAGCGCAACCTAATTTATTATCAGAATCGTGCGTTTAGCGACTTATCGCTATCATGGACGTTGATATCGACTTTATCTTATGTTTTTAGTCTAATCTGAAACTCGTTTTTGCGAGAAACGAGGCATTTATAACGCTGAAGAACCAAATTAAGTGTGTCAAAAATCTAAACATAACCTAATATTATAAGTATTCATTTTGAGTTTCTAGGACTTCTTAAGTCTGCCGGGCTGTGACATCGATCGTGCCTAGCCGTCTTTTTATACATTTAATTCGTTAAAAGAGGTTAATTATAGGGAGTCCATATTAGATAACGATTTGTTGTAAGATAAGTTAAGGTTGACTCCATCGGCTTTGGCAGCCCTGTTCGATTTTGCCAAACACACCGTACTACGAAAATTAGGTTACGCTTAGACACCTTTAAGGCATGCTTAACAAGATTATATAATTCTCATTTCGTTCAATGGAATTAAATTTAGAACAATTTGGAGTCGGGTAAGGTCGATGTTAACGTCTGTGACAGCCGTAAGATGTCAGTAGACACTGTGCAGAATCTGGAAATTGTATGTTTCTTGGTAGAGTGGAGTGACTCTCATGAAAAATTACTGCGTCTCGCTGCCCTAGGCATCCCTCTATCGGGTGCCGTATCTTCCCATTATCACCCGTAGGACTTGCAACCTCACTGACTCATTTGTCATGCACTTACTTACGGGGTAAATTTTCGCACCCTTCTCGTCCCACACAGTTAGATTCCGTTCCGTTTTCTGAATTGCAGTTGAGGGGGGTGTCAAACGAAAATGGTTTCTGTTGAGCAACTTTCGTGCAAGAATTCGGATAAGTTTATTTTTCTATTTATTTGAAGTCAAATGTTGTCTTTGTTCTCATCAAATCGTAATCGTAATCACGAGATTTCAATAAACGCCCAATGCAGCCACGACACGATTATCACCTAATTCACACGCGCTCAGTCAAAACGTTATCGATAGGCAAAAGAGGTTCGGCTCCAG